>PVKN010042786.1:0-10344 GCA_004027915.1 Capromys pilorides | reverse complement strand
AGCATATCTTCTTAATTTTTATTCCTTGAAAGAAAAAAAGGTACTTTTACTTTTTATATTAGGGTCAGGGTTAGCGTTAACCCTAATTTCCATCATTTTTCACTTCCTAGTCAGACTCCTGCTACTGGCTCCTTTCCCTAACAATCGTCTTATTATTGTGAATGGACCACCTATATAATTTCATTTATTAATTTTTTTTTAAATTCTACAAACTTAACTCTTTGCTTTAAGAAAACTAATATCTTAGTGACTTTCTTTTATTGCTGAGACAAAATGTGTAATAACCAGAATTAAGGAAGGAAAGGGTTACTTAGCTCGCAGTTTGTGGAGATTTCAGTCCGTATTCAGCTGGCTCTAAGGAAGAGCAGCACGTGGCAGATGGCAGCAGTTCATGGCAGTGGCAAAAGCAAAGAGCAGCAGAAGTGACATAGGGAGAGGCAGCAGGGAGCAAGCCTCTTTCCCCCCCTTCTGCTGTGTGCAGGCTATCTGCCCTAGGTGGGTGTGGTACTCACACCCATGATCCCAGCATTAAACTTGGAGCGTGTCATAAATTCTAGAAGCCCAACCCATGACTGCATAAGGCTAAGATGGCACATCTAGACATAAACCATAACAACTAGCATTTTTCTAAAGACTTTCTTGATTTAGAGAAATTTTATTTAGGGGCTATTGATTTCTATAATTTTTTCTCACACTGAAGTCTGATTGAAAATGTTATAAGTTGTATATTTTGTTTGAATATATAAAAAACTGGTACAGACCCACCTACTTTGCCAGTCATATTAGTAGAAATGTGATTTATTACACCCTGAACAGCAGAATCCCTCAAACTTCTAGATGACTCTAAGAATGCGACTGACCTCCACCCCATGATCTTTCTTTTCCCAGTGTTCTGTTCTTCAGAGAGATTCTGCATGGTCCGGTCCTCCTGAGAGACTGTGAATCGATAGTGGAGCCAGGGAGCCTGATGCCTCAGGTCTACGCATTTGTGTCCCGGACACCTCGCCTGGGCCTTGGTCATTCCCACCGCAGCGTAACAGTACGAATTGAGTACTGATCCTCAGTACTAATAACCCTGTCCTATAAAACAGCTGCCTCAGTAGTGACTTAAAGTACTATGCGCTTGCTCCCGCAGTTCCTGTGGCTCAGGGCTCTAGATGCACCGGCCCTGACTTCTTTCGTTTGTCTCCTGCAAGGCATTTGGAGTGTGGAGGAGTTCGGGCTGAGCGGGGAAAGGCCTACTTGCAGGTGGAACAGCTGGGACAGGGCGCTTCCTCAAGTGCTGCTGAGCCAAGGCCTCAGGTCCTCGCTGGCGATCACCTGTTTCCTGCCTTGTGAATCTAACTTGACCCCTCGTGATATCAGGTGCAGAAGCCAAAAGCCAACAGAGGGCGTCAGTGAGCAGGAAGGTGCTGTGAGCTAAGTTAACTTAATCATGGCGATTATTGTCATTTAACCTAATGAATCTTCAACATATTTGACAGATTTGTTGGTTAAGAAGAAGCCATAGTTTCTGTTTACGTGCAGAGTGAGAATAGGAGCAGGGGAGAGCCGTGCGAGGTGATGCCCCATGAGCACTGCTCACCAACCAGAAAGGCACCCAACTGAGGTAGAGCCAGGCACCAGGCACTGTGTTCAATGCCTGGCGGTGAAGCCAGAAGAAAAACATGAAGGAGGAGGAAAAGGAGAAGGAGGAGACAGGAGTCCAGCTTGTGCCGTTATCCTGATAAAACCTGTAATCTAGTAGATCAGCCTTCAGAAGCTTTAAAATGATATAGGAACAATTGAGTACACTATGTATTTCCTCTGCTTATAACCTTATAATTATTCTACATTGCTGTGCAAGAAATGAAATTTCTTACCATGGTTGAGCAGAGCCTGTTGTGTCTGGCCTTTCCTGTTTGGACTTTGATAGTCTTATTTTGTACTTTAATTTTCCCCTCTGCTCTAGTAGTCACTTTGGTTTCTGTCATATCCTAAGACATGTGTATGTTTGGAAACATGGTAAAGAAGTCTAAAATATGATGTCATTGAGTTCCTACCACTGAAACCTCAATCACCCAAAGAATGTCTAGCTGTAAACCATATAATTTCATATTGTAACCTCTACAATAAACTAATTGTCATAATATCCTTATGCATAATGAACTAAAGTGAATCATTTCATAAGACTTTTAGCTGTGCATAAGTTAATTGTTGAAAGAAATCCTTCAAAGATAAATCTTTTTTGATTTAAAGACTAACTTTAAGGGAGTCCTTGGAATAATGGGGAATAGTTGAAAGACTTTGTGCAAATTTTGTACAGCTTCATTTATTCTCGATTGAGGGTTTTCTGTTTCATCTCATTTATCCTATATCACATATTGTCTCCTGATATGGTTTGCGTCTAGATGTTCCCCCAAGCTTCATGCAGTCGTGAGGAAGCTTCTAAGGTTTGTTCTCTGCCATGTTCCACGCTGCCTTGAAGCCAGCCTAGTATGGAATGAAACCTCCACAAACTGCGAGCTGAATAAACATTTCCTTCCTTAATTTTGGCCATCACATATTTTGTTCCAGAAATGAGAGAAAAGTAGCCAAGCATCTTCTTAGTAGAAAACAGAAGAAATATCAGTTTCAGATGCTTTTCTTCAGTATTTCTTTGTAGCTCATCTCTGAGTACTTAATTGGACAATTGAGCAGAATCCCAGGGGCTTTTGGTGGTGGTGGTGTTTACAAATGCTTTGGAGTCAACCAAACTGAAAGTTTGATGCTCTGATCCTCAAGACTCTGATCTTTCTTATGTAATGAATTTATATATTTTCTCCAAGCCTTTGCCTTCACCTTAGAGTTCACTCAAATCAACGAGAAATTTTTACATTCTAAAACTTATTTTCTTTTTTCTTCACAGTCCATCAAACTATGACTATGAGCTACTTAAGCCTCTGGACTATTTGAGTTCTTTCCCTTGACGTTTCATTCCATTTTGTTATTTTGATATGAAGAATTTAACCAAGAACTGTGAATGCATAAAATAGCAATTTATCTCCCCTCTTTCTCTCTTCCAATTTTATCCCTTTTCCCCCTTTTTAAATTCTCCTTCCATCTTTCATTATAGAAGTGATATTTTTGTCACATCTATGTTCGAGATAGAAAGCATAAACTTTGAACAAAACCAGCATCCAAAACTATAGGCTCTATCATACATTTTGTAAAGGAACTGGCAGGTCATGCACATACTTGTAGCCCTCCTCCTTTTTCCTGTAAGTGGCTGCATTGCAAAGGAATATTTTCTACCTGTCTCTGGGCATAGAAGGAGAAAGCAGAAAAGGGAAGGGAGTAAGAATGGCTTCCTAATTAGCAAGAAGATGCAGGCTTCCTTGGTGTGAACTGCACGGGCTACAATGCTTTTAGCCAAGTGAAAAGTGACTTAGAAATGGATGTGGTTTCATGTTTTAGGTCTCCAAGGGACTTTGACTCTGACTGCTGTAATTTAAAAGTGTTCACTCTCTGGGGGTGCCCAACTGAGACCAGAGGAACAAAGCACCCCCACTGCCCAGAGGCTGAGACCAAGTTCTCTGGGGTGGCCTCCAAGAGAGCTGATGCACTCCAGCAGGCTGTTCTGTTTTCATTTAAAGTTTAATACATTAGAATATAACACCCAAAGAAAACTGGAGGAAATGGCAGTAATATATTTGAAAGTCATCTTGTAATAAATTGAAAACAAAAAGACTGTTACATATTTGGATATGCAAAGAATCACATGAGATTACCTGAAGGAATAATGTTGAACCTAGGCTAGAGGGCCACAGAATTAAATGATCTGTATTTTGCATAGATTTATGAAAACACACCAAAGGAGTTACATTTAGTATTAATGATCTGTATTATATTGGTTTCCATTTTTTATGGTTAGAATTTATTTACATTACTCCATTCCATTTAACTGTGATTTGTTCCTATATCCATTCAGTTAATTCAATAAATGTTTAGTGTGTGGAATGGTTGTGCTAGGTGCATAAATCACGGCCTCTAGCCACAAGGAATTTATAGAGCCTGGAGGTTGTAGGTCTCTGAGCAGACTGGCTCCTTGCCGGAGGGCCTCCAACACATGGTAGGGCAGAGAAAAATGCAGAAGGGAGGATTTTATTCCACTTGGTAAGGGTTTCATTCCATTCACCTCTGAGCATAATACAGTGGTGTGGTCTTGAGAAGTTCTGCATTTGGCCGAGTTACCTTCCTTGGCCCTCCAGACCCACTGAGATGTTTCTTTACTGTCTGGCTCCCTCAAGCTTCATGCTAACTATCACGATGCTCCAGCAGACCAGAGGGAGGTGAGAATAAGGTCAGGGCATCCATTCTGTCCTAAAGTGTCTACCTGCATGCTGGTGTCCTTCCCCAAATGTCATCATACTGCTGGGAAATACTCATGTGGCTATGTCTTTCTGTTCTTCTCTCAGCTGTTGTCACCCACCTGTAGGCGCTGGCCCAGGGAACTCCGCTGCTACTGCCTCCAGGGTTGCCATATCCCAGGGTCTTGGCCTCTGCCTACATTTCCAAAAACAGTTCTTTTATAGATAAATGGTCCTAGAGTTTCTTTATTTTGAACTTTCGGACCCTGATCATTTTTGCATTCACTCAGTTACCTTGTTGTTTGATCAGTTTGTTTCCTGATGTTTGCAGAAAGATCTAAGATCATGAATGTAATTTTACTTATTTTAGCTTTAAAGTACAAAACTACCTCAGTCTAAATGAATATCTGCACATCTGTCTATGAAATAATAATCTATTCTTAAATGAATAGATATTTTCTCACTTTTCTATATAGTACATTATAATCATCATCTATATAAACAAAGAAAAATAGAAATCAAAATGAGGTGGTTAAAATCATTCCCAAAACAGCAATTTATTCTTTGGCCTGTTTGCTGTTTCTTGTTTTTAATTTATTTTCTTTCCCACTCTTCAAAATAGAAATGAAATAGTGCTTCTTCTATTTCACATGTTAGTATTACTATGGTTTTCTCAGACTTTAATGGGGCATGTGTAGTTTCATAGTCTGACAAATTTGGCAAGATTTCTTAAAAGAAACGAAAAGAACAGTGCTTGACCAACAGGTGTTTGCTGTTCTCAGAGGCTCCACTCGGGGGCTGAGTTGAAGGTTCAAATGGAGGTTATACACCTCGTTCTGTCGGGAAAACAGTGTTGGGAAGATACTGAACTAATATTTCTGACAACAAAGAATGAGTCATGGTAGATAAAATAATTTTAATTATCATGCATTGTGAATATTTAGTACATTCATTTGCCTTTAAGATATGGAATACTTTTATATGCTTATAAATAGATTAAGGTGTACAGTTATTAGAAGTAAAGTATATTTTAGTCTTCTAAATTCCATAAAAATTGCACCTCAGATTTCTCCTGGTGCTGACCCTGGGGATCATCAGAGGTATTTAACCAAAGGTTCATATGTTAGTATGAGCTGTAGGCCCACAGAGATTAAGTAAGTTCTGAAGTACAATGCAGGGGTTTCACAAAGCCCAGAATATTATATGGAAAATTTTGTATTTCTTAACACATTTTTATTTTTAGGGGAGGGATTCAACCCTTTATAAAATTGTAAAAGGGTTAAGAGTCCGTAGTTTAGTTTGTATTAGAAAGGCCAGGTTGTGTTATTGTGCTCAGTCATCATCAACCTGACCTGCGGGCTCTCCTTTCCAAGGCTTCCCAGCATCAGGCGAGCTGTGTGATCAGCTTGCCAATAAGGTAAGCACTAAGCCAACTGCACAGTGTCTCAGCAGAAGCCTCCAGCACTTTCCACTTACCACGTCATCAAGCGCGATAGAGGTATTCCAGGTGGCCGTTGCTCCATCAGCCTAAGTCTAATGAGGAAACAATAAGAAAGATTCGGAGGGCTTTGTGTTGCCAGCAAGAAGTACCTTAACCTAACTGAAAAGCAAGGTGTTCAGCTTCTAGGTATTTTCTGTAATAGGCTAAGTTATATCCCTGGGTATGGTATAAACAGCAAATCAATGAAGATTTCATTCCCTATTTTCTGTGCCATTTCACCAATCCATGCCTAACATCTGTAGTGACTTTAGCACAAGACCTTATGGACCTAATGAGACCCTATAGACTAAATACATTAAAAAATAAAAATAAAAATAGCACATCGTCCTTATCCTCTCTTCAGTTGAAGGACATCTGAACTGTTGCCAAGATTTAGCTACAACAAATTGTGCTGCTATAAACATGAGTGCACATATATCACTGTAGTATGAGGTTTTCATGAAAAAATTGTCAACATCATTGGTCATTCAAGAAATGCCAATTAAAACAACCTTGAGATTCTATGTCACCCAGAAAGAATAGCTAACATGAAGAAGTCAGCCAATAACAAACGCTGGAGAGGGTGTGGAGAGAGGCGAACCCTTCTCCACTGTTCATGGGAGGGCAGACAGTTACAACCACTAGGAAATCAGTGCAGAGATCACACTTTAAAAGCCAGCATTGAAGATCCCATTCAAGGCAGCTGTAATACATTTTTTAAAAAGCTAAATATTCATCATATATTTTGAACAGACCTTGTATATCAAGCAAAGTTTTCCAAGGTCCTGGATATCAGGCAGCAAAGGATCAGTGGTTCCAGAGAGAAAGAAAGCAAACAAAGTGAGCCCTACCTGATGAAAATCCTTAAATTTATTTGTTAATCTGCTAAGTCCCCAATTTATGAATGAATTCCTTGCCAGAAAATGCAATTTGGATTTGTTCGTAAGTCTCGTATCCTTCTAAGACAAAACGCAAGTGTGTTGCTTGTGCATTCAAGCATCTCCTCCACGTGGCTGCTGCTTTCCCTCTTGCTTCTGGACCCTCTGGGCTTGGACTGAGGACTGCTCCACTGTCCATAATGGCCCCATGCAGTGCACACACAGAGTAGAGCTGGGGCCACGTTCAGCATGTGCCCAAGCTGTGTCCCTAAGTTGTTACATCTGTGAATGTTCACGGGGTGAGGTCTGTTCCCATCTGTGAAAGCTCGCAGCTTGAATGTCGTAAACTGGGGACTTATCATGCTAACCTTTAAAGTTGCAGACTAGTGTAGCCCATAAAATAGGAAGTTTAAATGCAGAAGCAACTTTTGTCTTTAAAACTGAAGGGATTTTCATTGATTGGCTGTCCTCAACAGCAAAAACTAGAAAGTGGCTTCAATGTTTGTGGATTTGAACTAACACAGTCAAATTCATCTATTTTGCAGCCAAAGAACTTGTACTTTGCTGCATTGTAGGAAAACATAGTCAAATGATAATTAAATAATCTTCTGATTATGAATGATCCTTACACCCTCTAACTTCCATATGGATTGCCTTGCATAATTCAACTTATATCTTTATGAGCATTACAGCTGGAAACCTAAGATCTCATTCTATTATTAAAGTATGATGTCTTTGCTGTAAAAATAAGAAAAACTGGAAATCATTTCATTGGAATTAAAATTAAAAATTTTACCACCTTGAGATTCTATTAGGAAATGATACTTTTCTACAGATGCATATATCAGAAAGTTATTGTTTGGAATTTTAATGAGAAAATCCCCAGTGTAGAAAATATGTGATACTTTTGAATGTGGAAACATACTACCTGTAGTGGATTGTTAACTAGTGGTCAACTTGTTACATGCAGCTGGAATGAACTAACGTGGTGCTGGGTGTGGGAGACCCACTCAGGGTAATTGCCAGCAGTATATGAGGCAGAACTGGAGAGACTGTTAGGGAAGCTGTTTGGAGAAGCTGTTGGAGCTGTTGAGAGCTCCTGGCTCTCTTGGGCTGTTCAGCTGGAGGTCCTTGTCATGTTGCCTTTCCAGATAAGTTTGGCTCTTCTTGTTGGACAAAGGGCTTGGGACCTTGTTGTCACTGAGAATGGCTACTGTGCATTTTGGAGGAACTCTGGTCCTCATCTTGAGCATCACTTCCTGGTGCCAGAGGGGAAGATGGTGCACTGCTCTATTTCCTACCGAAGCTTGTCACATTGGCTTTCCTGATGGGAACTCAGCTTTCCTCATCACTGCAGGAGCTTGGAACCTTAGTGTTGCTGAGCATGGTTATGGTACCTTCAGTGGCGAGGGAGCTCTGGTTCTTACCATGAGCGTTACTTCTTGGCTCCAGGTCATATCTCTCAGATTGCAGCACAGACCTTTCATGGCAGTCTCTCTAGCTTCCACCACCGACCCTTGGACCTTTGCAGCACAGATTTGAGAAGCAGGCCTGCATGAGACATTGTGGTGGGCGCTAGGCCAACATGGACTTGTGTAGGTATTATTAGGAGCTCTAGGTCTTCAGCTGGACTCATGCAGGACTCTGCTGTGGGATCTAGGCTCTTAGCTGGATTCTTTGATCTTTGTTTATGGACAGATTTCCTGCATTCTTTATATATAATTCTTTGGGTGATTCATTATAAAATAATCTTATAAAATATGTCCTGTGTTATATTGTTCACCTTGCAAAACCGCAATCCACAACATTAACCCATATGAACATTACTTATAGAGAAGTTTTATGAGCAATATAGAAAGACTTTGCAGTGCTATTTTGGAATAGGTTTCTCTCCACGAAGGGACCTAAAGCAGGAGTAAATGGGAAGCACAGCGCTGGAGCACATTTCCAGATCTGCTGCCAGTTATCTCCAAGGCTTTGAGCAAAGCAAGCCAGTTAGCCATGCCTTTGTTTTCTCATTATTAAAATGAAATTTTTGAAAGTTTCTAAGACTATAAAAGCTTCTAATGTAAAACAATTAAAATAGGTTAGCAAAAATAAAATACTGCTGTCATCAACATCAAAATATTCTATAGCTTTCAAATAACTGCCATATCACAGTGATACATGAAGGGAAAAGTGAAAAAAATTTTGAAATATTCATTTTAAAGTCATTCTTATTTACACATAACTAGATTTTTCTAGAGCAAATTAATCTGAGATATTGTAATATATGAACATGCTGTGAAGTATGAATTTAGCTTTAAACCCTTGGTCTTTTGTTAAAAATACAATCATTCCAAGACAATAAACAAGGGTTAGAAACAGATATAGACCTTTGGCAGTATTTCTGTTCTTCCTTTTCTATAGAATACAAAGAGGTCTATCCACATATTCACACATTTCAGCCAGCCAATGATTCACAGGTGCTGAGAATGGGTGTGGATTTCTCTTTCCCTTTGGAAATCTTTGTGAAAAGAAACGGGGATATTATCCTGTTGCAGTTAAATTATCAAGACTATATCATCATTTAAATGGATTGCTCAAGTCCCTTCCAGGATGCTGAAAGGTACCCACACGTGTTAGACAGCTGCATGAGCTTTGCTGGTGTGTAGCTACGGATGCTTTCCATAGATGAATTCATAAAATACAGTTTGATAGCTCCTAATGCAAAATACAGATTACTTTGAACTATCCAGAGTGTAAAATCCCAAAGATGAAGACCAAAACAATTTTATAAGGAGTGGTGCCAAAAGCATCTTCTCGAGATCACACCCTTCCTTACATTCTCTTAGTCTTATAACTATACCAACATCCCTAATTAACTAGCTTGGTGGAAGACCAGGCAGCCCTTAGCTCTGGAGAAATGATGAACCTTCCACAAAAGCCACAAGCTGGGACCTAGACAGATCAGCCTATCCCAGAATCCTCAGCATCCAGCTTTCTTGCTCTCTGTGGCCCAGCTGCCCTAGGGAGAAGGTCTTTCCCTAAGAGGCTACTGTTTCAGCACTTTGCAACCTGCACCTTTCCCAGTTCATCTCAGATAAAATCTCCTTTTCATTTCTTACAAATTCATTTTGATTTTCATGGCACAAGGACCAATACTCGTCCCGGGGATACTAAGCAGTACATTGCATGATTAATAGCTTAATTAGTTTATTCTACTTTATGTTAAAGCACTTATAAGGGGAACAGCTGTATATCTTGTCCCCTAATTAGAAAATTCTGATACATCAGTACAAGAAAAATGCATAGTTATTGACTGCCAAAGCAGACTTTTTTTCAGAGTTTAATAACCATTTCTTCACTGGGATATATACTATTAAATATTAAAAGATCTTTCTTGATCTTTTATAGCATGCATGTCTTAACACTAAAACATGAATATTTATGCATTTTCATGTTTAACTGTTGAGTTTCGGGTCATTATTTTAGGATATTTTGCAAAAGCATTAAACATTGCATTTAAGATTTTTTGACTGCTATTGCTCTAAGGACCCTGATTTTGAAAAAAAATGTTTAAGATGTTTTTCACAACTAAAAACACTATGTCCATAATGCTTACTCATGGCCAGGTGTCACTTGTGGGACTGAGCTACTGCTATTTCCTTGATATCCA
>PVKN010042785.1:0-10342 GCA_004027915.1 Capromys pilorides | reverse complement strand
CGGTCCCTGCTTGCCTAATGCAACAACCACCTGCATTTTGTGTGTGTGTGTGTGTGTGTGTGTGTGTGTGTGTGAGAGAGAGAGAGAGAGAGAGAGAGAGAGAGAGAGAGAGAGAGAGAGAAAGAGTCTGTGCTTCCGTGTTCACCCTGTCTGGCATCTGGGGGCTCCCAGGGTTCCCAAGCTGGGACCCACACTGGCCACTAGCCACCCACCCCTTCCTGTCCCACAGCATAGCCCCGAGCACTGCCAGCTCTGCCAGCTCAGATGCCTCCACCCCCGTCCCCTCTGTGCATCGCCCTGGCCACGCCAGCTCCCCTGCCTTCATCCGGCAGTTGCTGGTCAACTTCCCTGTGCAGTTTCTTGTTACTTTGATTTTTACTTTCATTACAAAGTCTAACTGGTCCATGGAGCCTGCTGAGACGTCGGAGACAGAAAGATTGCACCAGGAATTTCTGTCATCCAAATGGGCAGAAGTCATCCTGTTCTTCAGAGAAATTTTTTTCCTGGTAACCTGGATTGAACTCAGATGGTGACTTTGAAACAGAAGGGTTAGATTTGCTTCCCCCTACTCTCCCATTTGAGGTTCAGAGGTAAAATGTAAAATCACCCCCAACCCCCCAAGAGCATCACTGAGACTTGAAGTCAAGGCGTTCTGTCTGCTTGTACGTCCGCTGCTGGGGAAACTAGAACAAGCTTTACAGTCTGAAATATCCGCAGCATGGAGGTCTTTCCTCGCAAAAGCCATCTAATGTCAGCTCTCAAAAATCCCATCCCAAGTGGATCAGAATTCCTTGAATTGGGGGGACTGGGAGCAGTGTGGAAAGATAGGCCGTAACATAGATGCCGGGTCAACGCTGCCCTTGCCCGATGAGGGAGCCCTGCCGGGGGAGTGGGATGGGGAGACCTGTGACCCCTGTCTCCAGCTAGAGTGGCCTCTGCGCCGAAAGCTTTATAATCTGCTTATATACTTTGTTTTCTCCTAAAATTCAACAGGATACACAAGACCCAATTGTCCCAGGCAGAGATTGTTTTAAGAACATTTGGGAGGAATAAAGAAAGATTAACATATTGTGAAATGACAGTCAGAAGCTCCCGCCACGGCTCTTCAGCGGTCTAAACACTCACATATTTAGATAAATCTTGGTCCCAAAGTGAAATCTTAGAAAGAATTCGCTTATCCACTGGTAACTGCTGAGTAAACACCCCGCGGGCTCCCAGCACCCCCAGCCTTCCGGCACCCATGGTGGCATCTGTCTGTGTAGCCACCATGGAGGAGATGCTAAGGTGTTAGTTTTCCTTGTCTGACCCGGTTCTGCAGCCTATTGTCTGTTCTCTTGGTCACTCAAGCGTTTTGACTAACTTGCCACGAGGCCACGGGGCATCATCATTCAGCGTAAGTGTAGCTTATCATAAATTTGCTGGGTTTCCCAAAAGTAATGTTAGCGTGGGAAAAAAAAAAATTTTAAGAAACAACTGGGATGGGCAAAGTGGCACATGCCTGCCACCCGAGCGCTTTAGAAGGCTGAGGCCAAGAGATGGCAAGTTCAAGACCAGCCTGGGCAACTTGACAACCTAGTGAGATCCTGTTTGTCAAAACAGAAAATAAAAAGAGGGCTTGGGGTGCAGCTCAGGGTGAAAGCTCTGGGTTCAGTTTCCAGTGCCTATAAGAAAAAAAAGGGTGGGCGCCAGGAGCTCACAGATGGATCTGGGTCCTGCTGCTCATCAGGGGTGACCGGAGGCCCCCTGTGTGGAACTTGGCTTGCTGCTCTTTGTTTCTGTGAGCATGGCTCTGTCACCTCAGCGGGAAGCCTTGGCTTTCAGGCAGCTCAGCCTCCTCAGGACGTCCTCCCTGTGGGTTCACAGAGCCGCCCGAGGCCCTCTGCCAGGGGAGGGTTCTCTCTGCTGGGACCCCATGCCTTCCAGAGCCTGCCGCGGGTGTCCCACTGCTGACCTGCCGGCTGCCCCTCCCTCTGACACCTCATGCTCCTTTCCATCTCTGTGAGTGAGGTTCACCTCTGACTGCCCTGTGAAGTCCTGATGTGCTTGCAACCGCCAGCAGAAACACCAAAAGGACACCCAGGATCTGGAGGCAGATTATTTACAACAATGGGCACCAGCCAGAATATGAGGCCGGATCTCTGGTGGTCTAAGGCTTCTATGGGACAGCGAGCAGGAAGTGCTGAGGCAGAAGGGCTTGCCAGCTGGGGATCGGTTTATACAAAGTGCACCACAGCGACCCTCGGGTTCCAGCAGACAGGAGCATCCAGAACTGGTACACGATCTACTGCCTGAGCAACTAAGAAACCGAAGTACACAGGCTGGGGCATTTTCTGTTACACGCGCAGAGGCCCCACGGCCTGCGTGGCCCACGCTGGGGCCCGAAGCTGGAGTGGCTGGTGCAGCTCTGAAGCATGGGCAGCACTGCAGGTGGCCTTACGTCTTCCGGCCGAGCCAGCTCCAGGCTTGACTGAGGTCCACGCTTGCAGTTCCCCAACAACTCGACAGCCGCTAACAGCCTGTGTGTTCATGTGGGAGCTGGCCTGCAGAGTGGGAGTCCAGACCCCCGTGGAGCCCTGCCCACCCCCAGCACCCCCACAGACAGACAGAGCCAGAGAGGCCTCCAAGGCCAGCTTGTGTGAGTGAGGCCTGAGCACCAAGAGCAGGCAGCGTGGCTGAAGGGGGAGCTGTCCCCGCCTGTGTGCCCCTCACAGGATCTCTGCTCTTCGCAGGATCGTCCCTTCCTCCCCAGGTCCCCAGCCCAGGACCAGGCAGCGCTGGCCAACACGCGCAGGGTCACTCAGTTCTTCAGGCCCATAGGTCTCGAATTCTCGTACTCAGTACTCGGATCTCTAAACCATAACGAAATGCAGCCCTATTCGGAACAGCTGAGGAAGGGTTTCTCGTACCCAGGGCACATGGAAAAGCTTCTTGCAGTCTGAGATGCCTGAACGAGGGCAGGGTTGAGCTGCGCGACTCGCTGAGGCTGCACGGGGACGACCCGAGATCGCGGAAGGGGCCTTCGCTACTCTCCGCTCCCCCGCAGGAGGCAGCCGCGAGCGCTTTCCGGGATGGAGACGGGATCGACACGTGTCTCATCTCGAGGACTTGACTTTAGAGGGACAGAAAGACCAACGCGTTCGTTCCCTTACCAGAAACACTCAGCAGTTTTGCACCGTAAATCAGTGTTTGAAACCAAGGAACCCCAGCTATTATCCTCTCCTGTTACAGGGCGACCACAGCAGTGCAGAGAAGCTAGCGCCCGTGTCCCGGGGCCAGGCCGACCTGCGGGAGCGCGACCGCAGGCACTGCGTTCTGCTCTTGCTCCTAAGCGCATTAGCGTCCGGGACCTGCCGCCGCCCAGGTTAGGGCTCCTGTTTCTGCGGCAGCTCGCGCGCGGCCTCCCCTCCCTCTGCTCTCCTACTCTTCGGTAAGCAGAATTCTAGGATTCGGAGGAAATGAAGCAGGGCGTGGCGCTGAGCGAGCCAACTGAAGAATGGGGGGATGCGTTGATTGCACAAACGCATTGCCAACAGCGCCAGGCCGCACCGGGCAGCACCCTGCGTGTCCCCGGCCCGCGCAGCCCGCCGCCCCGGGAAGCAGAGTGTCAAGCGAGTGACGCCCCTTGGTTACGGCTATGGCACAACCAGGCAATGGGCCATCAGGAGATCCTGGTAAGCAACCGCACCACAAGGCCACTGGAGTCCTAGGGAAACACTGAGAAAAGCAAGGCGGGAGTCCCCTGGTCCCCGGCCGCGGTAGGAGCTGGCGGTGCGTCCCCGTGAGGGCCACGCGCGGCTCAGCAGCACACGGGTCACTCTCTTCACCAGCGGAGGTTCCCTGAGATCTCACTCTGTCTCTGCCACACAACAGCAGCGCGGAGGGTAAGCACATTTATTCACAATGCCCTCCCCCAGCGGTCTCCAGGCTGCTCAGCTAACCAGTAATTTAGAAACAATGAGAACTCTTCCAGGGAACTGAGTGCAGCCTCCTAGTCTCATTGTGCCCCTGGGCCCAGTCCGCTTACCCTCAACAGCAGAACGGGGTTGTGACCTCAGTGGGGGGGTGCCTTAGCTTTGCCCTCTGGGGGCTATCCAAGAAGAGCTTTCCAGGCCCCAAAAATCAGGAGCCTCAGAAATCAGGACCTTAAAGGAGAAGGCAGAGCTGAATCCTGGGCAGCTGTCTGACCTGGGTGTACGGTCTTGCTGTCCCCTCCTTGGGGACAGGAAGGGGTGCCAGGCCTGGCCAGTGTTGTGGTGGCTTCTTAGCCCCCCTCTTCTAACTCAGAGGTGAGGGGGAGGTGGCCAGAAATGTTAACACTAACTGACCCCCGAAAGAATCTGGAAGGGGGAGGGATGCTTCTCACAGTCTGTGGGCTGCTAGCCAGGAGGACGCAGTGGCGTGGGAAGAAGGCACCAACTGCGTGCCCTGTGCCAGCCAGCAGTGAGGGGACAGAGGGCTCAGCTCCCCCTTGGTCATGGGGGCAGGGGTCATGAGTGGCGCCCCTGTCAGGGCAGCAGCTTCTCACCATCCCCAGGCTCAGCACCCCGCTCCTGGGATGGCCTCACTTCTTTTCTTTTGCCTCCCAAAATGGTGTGTTCCATGTGGAATCCCAGCACGCGGAAGGGTGAAGCAGGAGGCTAGGGACAGGAGTCTGGGGCCGGCTGGGCTACGTAGTGAGCTCAGAGCTGGCCTGCTCTACATCCCAGAAGCCTGTCTCAGACAAAACAGCAGAAAAATAATGCTCTCCCCTGAACGTGTAGATGTGCTACCCTGGGCCCCTTACCCTAAGGGTTTTTTTAATTGGTGAAGATATTTGTAGTGCTTCTGCATGCCTTGTTTTAGGAAAGTTATAAAGGTTGATCCTAGCAGTGCTGGGACCCTGGGGTGACCAGGGCCCCCACGCCCGGCCCTTCTAGGAGCTTCTGCAGGCTCCCTCCCCCCAGGCAGCAGCAACAGCTAGCTGAGGAGGTCTCCACTGCAATCGCTGAGCAGGAGGGAGAAATGGTCCATAAAGAGCCTTTTTTCTAAATGTTAACTAAAAGTACCTTGTCTCCGCGACTGCCCTAACTACCGCGTTGATTCTGGTACCAAAGTCATGCTGTTAAGGAAATAGCTGATTTAAACAAAGCGGGAGTATTTTTAGAACAATAAAAAAAAGACCATTCAGGATATCTAATTATGCAAACTGTGAACTGGAAGATGCTCGTCTTGCATTAGCTGAGACTTGACTCCGGTTCTAATTTGCTCTTTTTTCACAGCAGAACAC
This sequence comes from Capromys pilorides, assembly GCA_004027915.1. Classification (NCBI taxonomy): domain Eukaryota; kingdom Metazoa; phylum Chordata; class Mammalia; order Rodentia; family Capromyidae; genus Capromys; species Capromys pilorides. The sequence goes on along the minus strand of PVKN010042785.1, from coordinate 5,076 downwards.
AGCTCCTTTTTGTCGCTTTGCGGCCTTCTCGTGGCGCGGCGCTTCTGCCAGGCGTGGCACGGGTCACCGCAAAGTGTTTTCTGTTGCCGCACAGACCGTGGTGAGGGAGCGCGGGATAATGTATTGTAATGCAGATTACGGCGGTGCGCTGCTGTGCGATTCACAGATATGATTGCATCTAATTTCGGAAATAAGTGGAACCGTCTGCTCTTTTGTGGCAGCTGAAAAGCTGTTCGACGGCATTCAGTGCCGGCTGCCTCTGCCCTGAGGAGAGCGGCGCCCCTGTCAGGGCGGCAGCTTCTCACCACCCCCAGGCTCAGCACTCTGCTCCTGGGAGGGTCTCGCTGCTTTTCTTTAGCCTCCAGAAATGGTGTGTTCTGATATTTGGGGACGTGGGTATGTCTGTCCTGCTGAATGTTCTCCCCTCTTCCCCGCTGAAGGACATCTGTGTTCCGTGTCCCTCTCTGTCGCTGTGTTTATGATGGCGCTGCTCTTGCTCTCGGCAGACCTTGGTGCCTGGGGACGACTCGTGCCAAGGCTGGGCACTTTCCAAGGTCTTCGCCCGAAGACAGAGCTGCACTTCTGACCCATCCAGGCGGCGCAGGCTGTGGACTGTGCAGGCGGTGCTGATCATGTAGCCTGCTGCGGCTGGATCCCCCTTGCTGGGGAGGAGCCCCAAGGCAGGAGGGCCACACACCCCGTCTCTGCCTTGAACATGCAAATTCCCCCTGCTTTGTGGAACCAGAGCCCCACTTTGCCCTCAATTCTGTGCTGTCTGCAGCGCTTATGTTCTGTCGTCCCAGCGTGGGTTTGCCTATCCCTAGAGAAGCCTGAAGAAGCAAGTTAACTATGCTTTCATTCCAAAAAGAAATTAAGAGGAGGTAACACCTGGGAGGCTGCGGGCCCAGGTCCAGGACAGAGCCCTGCAACGGGCAGACGTCCGGGTTGCTCCAAGCAGTTCAGAGACAAAAGCCAGCCTCGGCCTCACTCCTCGCTCCTTGCTTATTGGGCCCTGGGAACCCTGCCAAGCTGCAGATTGGTCTTCACCGGGGACACAGAGTCCAGGGGAAGCAGTGAGCTCCAGCCCTCCCCGAGGCTGTCACCCCTTCTCGGAGCTGAACCCAAGTCTCCCTGGAGAGAGAGACTTGGCCACCGTGGCAGCCTCGACATGGGTCACAACAAAATCTGTGCACCAGTGGGCTCCAACAGGGCTAGCCACCACGTTACTCAGTCTTCTGCCCAAGCTCCCCAAATTTTCTTGAATCTGGCCTTCAGGGTCTATCCCAGTGGCATGTCCCTGGGTGGTTCAGAGTACAAAACATTATGATTCACATAAAAAGCACTTCTCTTTGCTTCTCTTTGAAGGATGTGTTTGTCCGTGCCATGGCTCTGAAGTCCTGCAGTGTCTGGATCCCGCACACACCACTGTCCTCGTGGATCTTCATGGCTAAGACCAGGAGCCAGAAGCTGAGAGGACCTGTCACAGGAGCCTTGTCCCCAGCACAGTGACATGCCAGAGAGGACGGGAAATGCAGACTTCTCAGAAGGCTCAAGATTTGGTCCCCTTCTGGGGTGTCACAGTTCTAGCACCTGTAGGCCCATCTTCCACAACAAATTATGTAGTACCCAGGCATAGACTTGGTCACGCTGTCTCCGCCTCCTGCACCCCCTAAAACATGTGCTTGCCCAGGGCCCGTGAGACAGCTCAGTGGACTAAGCACCTGCTTAGGCAAGTGCAGGGGCCGAGGTTTGATCCCCAGCACCACAGGCCGTGCCAGCCCCACCCCTGGGCATGCCGAGCAGGCCACAGTGACCAGGCATAGTGGCGCATGCCTGTAATCCCAGTACTGGGGAGGCTGGGGCAGGAGGATCACTAGGAGTCCAAGCTGTGTAGTGAGACCCTGTACCAAATCCATAACAAAAATCATGTGTTTGCATCCCTGGGGGAGGGGAATTTCAACTCCTCCACGTGTCTGGGAAGACAGGTGCGTATTGTGATCCGGCAGCCATGCAAGTCTTCTGACTTGATTGTCAAACTTGGGATTGCGTTTACCTCATCAAAGAGCCAAGCAGTCTTGTCCCTGCACACCGTGGGCACGGCACACATGTGCGGTGCAGCCCGACACAGCGCCTCCTCACCCGGCGCCACCGTCCACCAACACACGGGCCTGCATGAAAACTAGTTATGAGACATTTGCTCCTATTCTAAGTATTGGCCAAGACTTCAAAGGAAAACTCTGCCCCGAGGAGAACCTGGAGAGACTGTGGCTCCCACAGTGCCTTCCCTCCACCACGGCGTGGATCGAGCCAGCGTGGGTGAGCGGTGGTGCAGCAGGACTGGGTCCCTTTCTAGGCTATCGTGAGCTCGGTGCTTGCTGCAGACCCAAGAAGACAAAGGTGGCGCTGCTCACTCTGTGCTGCTGCCGCTGCTTCTCTGTGCCACAGAGCTGGGGCCAAGTGTGCAGTCCCAGAAATGCCACTGCTGGCCCTGGCGCTGCCTCCCAGTATGGTCCTCTGGGGGACCGTGGGTCCTGCCTGCACCTGTAGGGTGGCCTGCTGTCCGTGGCAGAGGCGAGGTCACGAAGCTCCTCAGCACGCACTGAAAGGATTTCCACACAGCAAGGTTGCTTGCAAGGTGACTCAGGGGCATAGGGCACCCCGAGGCCAGGCCACTCTTAGAGGTGGGATGACGATGTCATCAGGTATAGCTGGGCTATGCATCTGTCACCAGTGGCCAGAAGCACCACCAGGGCCCTGGGAACAGCTCAAGAAAGGGCAGGCAGCGCACAGTGTGGCTCTGTCCTGGTGCGAGCCAGGTCCTCAGTGCTTGCGTCAGAGCCTGCGAGTGTGACGCAGCCTTCCCCTCATGGGCTCCACCTCAGCTCCGACTGGAACATCTGCAGCCGTGGACGGCGCTGCTGTCAGCATGCAAACACCTCTCAAGTTGATGCTCTTGTCTCTTCCAGTGCTGGTTCAGACCGCATGCCAGTGCCACTTAGGGAAAGGGACGATGATTCCCTGTCACTGGGTTTGCGTCCCAAACGGGCAATTACCAGGCTCTTCTGGAAACTCCTGCCCCCCCCCCCAGCCCATTGGAGCGTTAGATTCCGAGTCTTGGGACCGTGCCTGGCAGCGAGGGCGCCCGCATATGGGAAAGGCTGTGGAAATTACATTACACGAGTTAAACCACCGGAAGTGAGGTGGCTTTCTGACAGGATCCTGCTGGGATATTTTTCATCACTTTTTCAATATTTTTTTTCTTTCTGTCGTTTAAATAGATCCTTGGAAACTTGAAACTTAAATCTGTTTCCTTACCCAGAGCTGGGCTTTCAGCGTGTGCACACATAAAACTGCTTTGTTATTTTAGGAGCGCTCATGGGCTGGTGGCACTGACTTTTTTTTTTTTAATCAAAAAAACACATTAGGGCTTTCTCTCCACATATTTTCCCCACACGTACTGCAGTGCACAATGCTAAATTAAAGCCACGTAGGCAGAAAATAGAGGCACCCTTAGTGGCCGTGAGGGCCCAAGAAGGACAGCAGGCGCCTCTTCCCGGCCACCACCTACCACCTTCAGTGCGCTCGCTCTCTCTCTCTCTCTCTCTCTCTCTCTCCTTTTCTGTTCCTTTTTCTTTCAGTGTTCTTTGTCTCTCTTTCTTTCCTTCTTTCTTCCCTTCTTCCTCCCTTGCTCTCTTTTTCTAGTGTTTCCTCAAGACCTAGTCCTGCAGGCCAACACATCAAGAATAATTCTGTTAACTGCATGCTTTGTGGAATGTTTACAGCCGGAGCTCACAGTGCAAACAATCTTCACACTCTGTACGCGAGAAGCCCAGCATGGAAATCTGATTTTCATAATGATTTGGATTCACATACATGGTTGGTGAAAGGCTACAAAGTATGCTTTGCATTAGCTCTGCTAACTTTGAATTCGATTTTTTAAAACTTTAATTGTATTTCCCATTGTTTCTATTGCATTCTTATAACACAATTTGCGTTCCCTCTGGTAGCTAAAATTACACCTGTAACTGTCCAAAACTATTAGTAACGTCAGCTGAGCCTGTGGGATAAAGTATCTGTCTTGTGTTTCAGACAGATTATGTTCCAACACCAATGTGGTCAGATTTTTATTAAAAATTCTTCATATTTCTTTTCTCTCTGTGCCAAACAGATCGCTGCGTTTTCAACACTTAATCATCTTCATCATCTAAAAATATTTCCACATTAAACAAAAATATTTAAACTTCTTTTTGATGCAGCAAAACTTAGAACACTGCACCAGGTCTGGTTTTCATAAAGTCGTGCGGTGGGGCGGCGCGCAGCGAGCAGCAGCGTCGCACCGAGGGCCCGGGCAGCGGGAGGGCGTGACGCCGTGAGGGCGCTGCCGCCAATGAGGTCGCAGGTCGGCCACTGCGCAGGCCATGTGGCCTCCATCTCTGATGGCGTCTTCGGAGAGCGTGGCTTCTCCTGGCGTCGCGCGCCTCGCGGTTCGTGCAGGAGGAGGGAAGCCCTGCACCCCGCTCCCCCCTCCCTCGTGTAGCTCTGCTCTGGGTGCTGATTTAGCCAAGAACCCAGAAAGTTCCAGCAGCACAGGTTGCAGAAGACACAACAGCCAGCGGGGATTCAGCAGCCACGGCAAGCCCGGCAGGGGGGACAAGAGCAGAGGTGACACCTGACACGGGGCCAGAAGGGGCAGTCCCGCAACGTGAGCAGAAGGGATTGGCACGCGAGTGCCAAGCCACGTGCAGCCGGGCTGTGGGACCTGAGCCAAGGCCAGGCATGAGGTGACCCGACAGAGCTGGGGGTGGGAAGTGAGGGTCACCGGAGGCCAGCAGGGCGTCAGGAGCCAACCCAGGGCTGTGTCTTCTGGGCCACAAGTCCGGGAGAGATGGCGGAGTGCTTCTGCCCACAGAGTGGTGGTGAGGGCACAGCTGAGGCCAGGAGAGAGGGTGTGTCCCACTGAGCAGTCTGTCCAGGGTGTAGGGACTTGTTTGGCCTGCAGTCTCTCCCTGTCCCTGCCCACTGACCACGCCGACTGCTGGGCTCCATCGGGCTCTACCAGCCACCATCCTGCACCCG
>PVKN010042784.1:0-10339 GCA_004027915.1 Capromys pilorides | reverse complement strand
CTCAGACCATCCCCGGAGTGGTGCTGGCACAACACGTTGGGGATTGAATCCCGGTCCCTGCTCCTGCCTAAGCAGGCACTTTAGTCTGCTGAGATATTTGGCCAGCCCAGTGTGAAGAAATTTAAGGCCAGTGAACAGTACACAACACAGTAACTATAGTTAATGACAGCGTATTGTGTATTTGGAAAGCCTTAAAAGAGTAGATGTTTAAGTGTTTCACCACACAAGAAAATGATAAGTATGTGAGGTAGCACATATGCTAATTAGCTCAAGTTAGCAATCCTACAATGCATACATATTCCAAAATATCATACTATACACCACAAATATTTATAGTTGTATTTGTTGATTAAGAAAAAAGGATATCAAAGAGTTAGTTCCAAGACCTTGAAGACCCAAGGCAAGAAAAGAGCACAAGAGTGATTGTAATCTGGAATTAGACAAAATACATTTACAAACCTTGTCACTGAACTGTGACTGAAAGAAATACAGGAAACATTCTTGTAAGATGAGTACGGCAGATAAAAACCCCATTTATTGCCCATCTGAGTTGAGTCAAGTTTCTTGAGTCTACTGGGTGGGCTGTCTTTGAATTTGTATGAGCCACAAAGTTTCACAGAATTTTGCTAGTATACTCGGTCTTTTAACTCACAAGACTGGTTTTTTATCCCCCCAAATTTGCTGCATTTGTGAAACTCTCATGGGAAACAAAAGCACAGTGTCTAACATATTCACAGTGAGGAGACATCTAGGTTTTCATACGCAATCACAGATGTGATGTACCTTTGGACAGCACCGTGGACTGTCAAACTCAGGTCACCCCTAAAAGACTTAATGAGGAGCTGAGCACCTTGGGAGGCTGAAGCCCAACAGTTGGGGGCTTCTCACTGGGTCATACAGGCTAGCAGGAGGGACAGGGCTGACTAGTGTTCCTACTGGGCAGCAGTCATCCATGGGAAGTGCTTCTGTGCCACCCATGAGGAGCAAGGCTATCGTGCCTTAGGAAATATGTCATTTCCTTCATGTGATGCAGGTAGGGGAGTGGTTCACAGAGACTTCCTGCCACTTCTGAACTAGACAAAGGCACCAGAGGCTGTGGCTTAATGCCTTGTCTGAGTCACTTTCTTATTTATTTATTTATTTATTTATTTATTTTTAGTTATGTATTTGGCACAGGGTCTCACCATGCAGCTCAGACTCATAGTGATCAACCTGTTTGCAGCCTCCCCAGAGCTGGAATTACAGGTGTGCGACACCATACCTGATCTTGGTGGGGCTCACTATGCTCAGGGGGGCAAGGCTGGTGTGGCAGGTGGTGCCAAGGTTAGTCACTTTCTTGTCTCTGGACCCAATTTTTATCCCTTAAAGGAAGAGACATTTATTTTGGCTCATGGTTGGTCGATAGGCTCCAAGGCAGGAACAGAAAGTCTGAGAAGAATGGCAGAGGAAAAGGTGATCAAGATGTGGTGGCCAGGAAGCAGAGAGAGGGGAGGACTTGGGTGCAAGAATACATCCTTCCAGCCATGTCCCCAGTGACCCACTGCCAAGTAAGTCCCACCTTCTATAGCACATTTAGCTGTGTAACTCAGCAAGGGGAGGGCCCACTAGTGCGCACAGCATCCCTACCACCCCCTCACCTCCCACACACATGAGAAGTGGGGGAACTTTAAAAAAAAATTAAATCATCACCTGTACCGTGTCCTTTTCATGGAGCTTACTGTGATCAAAGTATTTCCTGCCATGATGTTAGTCCTGAAATCTACAGGTACTATCATCCACTTTCATTTCTGTGAACACTCAAAGACTCTCCTGAACAGCTGTTATAACTTATTCTAAAACTGCTTTCAGGTAGGATCATGACAACATTCTGCACTCGGCTGCCCAGTGGGAAGAAACACGGTCAGACACCCACCTTCTCTTTCTCTGTGCAAAGCACAGAAAGGCCTCTCTTAAGCTTTTTCTCCTGCACTCCTTTAGCCTTTGCATGTGTCCTGCCTTCACGTGTTCAAATGTTTCAGTCTCATCTCTAGTTCAGGGAAAAGAGAAACCTCTGCAAAGAGGAAGAATTCAAGTTGTAGAGTTCTTGTTGTCCAGCAGCTGGCACCTGCTCTGAGAATTTACGGTTTGCTCTTTAACGGGGCTGTCATTAGCACAGCGCATCCATCAGCTGTGGGTGCTGCCTTCTAAGAGATCTTCTGGTTCTTACAGTGACAAGTCCATAAGCACCATTGCACCGGGGAGACCTCAGTATCTTGGCTACTGGGGAAACATCTCATTAGTCAGGCTGCCATATGCTTTGTTGTGAGTAGCTTTTCAAACAGCCTAAGTGTGTAAATAATGAGAAATAAGGAGAAATCTAATTTGCCCCATGTCCTGTGTTGTGTCTGCATAGCAGAAGGCACTATTTTGGGTAATTGTACAAAATTTGGAGTCACCCAGACCTGGGTTTGATTTCTGGCTCTTTGCTCCAGCTGTCTGAAATTAATCAAGTACATATTTCCCTGACATTCTTTTTCTGTAAAGTGTGGATAATAATCTCACTTAGGATGTGGTGGAATCCAGATGAGAAAACAGATCTAAAGCATCTTTCACAATTGATGGCACAATTTTAGTTATGATTATTAGGCACTTTAATTGCATTATATCATTAAATCTCTGAAAATAATGGAGGATAGCTAGGAAATATCAGCTTTATTTGATCAAATACAAAATTCAGGCATCAGCGTATCAGAATATTAATTCTCTCAATATTGTTGAAACTCTGTTCAGACTAGATTCCAAATTGTGCATTTCTACCACTCCTGAGGGAATTTGAAGAATGGATTGGCTGAATATGTGGATGGCAATGAGGCAACTAAAATTAATGACCCTGCGAACCAAGAACAATGACCTCTCAAAGCAACTGAGCTGCAAAATGCAATCTACACAAGTTAGTTTTTATTATTAGCATCCCCTTGAAGACAGCTTCCTTGTGCCCAGGAAAACCAGCTCTTCCAAAAGTGTGCTATAGAAATCTAGAGTAATGAGTGTGCTCTGTGCAGGCCCTGAGGTCCAAGTCTGTCTGAAATGGAGCAGCTCTGTTAGATAGGGTCTCTTCTCAGCACAGTTTCACCAAGTCAGGCTCAGAGCTTGAGACTGTTGGTCCCAATGTAGGGTGGTGATTGCTGTTAGGTCGTCTGCTTCTGCTTCAGATGAATGGGCAAGAGTGGAATTTGCTTCCTTACTTGACAGGTAGCAGGATAGACTGGTTGGTTTCTTCCCTCAGGGAGGGTGACACACATAAATAGCAGAAGGTGAAAGTGAAGACAGTGGTGTGTGTGTGTGTGTACTGTACTGTGTAGGTAGAAGCAGGAATGGGGAAGGTGGTATTTTAAGGTATGAGAACGAGTATCCCCAGATGTCAGAGAAAATCTCAGGTGCTCCCCTGCCTACCTAATGTCCTTCCATGTTATTATGGTTTAATATCTAGATGTTCCCCTCCCCCAGAAGCTTCATACTCTTAGAGTTGGGGCTGGATTAGGGTGCATGATACTGGATAAGTGTACAGATTGGTTTAGCATAGTTTTGAGGGTACGTGCTTGATTTCCTGAAGAGGGAAGAACCACATAGGGTATGGGTAGCTCCAGCCAATAGGCTTGCAGCCTGGATGGGATAAAAGAGGAAATGTGAAAGAAAACTCACTGATTCCTGCCAACCCTGCCATGGACTGTTCCTCCTCTGCCAGGCCCCACCATCGTGTTGCTCTGCCTTGGAGCCAGCCCACCGTAGAAGTTTGTAAAGTCTCTATAAACTATGAGTGAAATATTTTTTTTCTCTTTTTATCTGCAGTTATCAAGTATATTCTCCTAGCGATAAGCAAGTACCTGAGATCACATGGCTTGCATCTTATCAGAGCTTTTGATGGCCCAGAGCCTACTATCTGAGACTAGAGCTTCTTAGAACCTCACTATAAAGAGAATGCAATGCCCCCTTTCAAGATGCCTTTTAGTTGCACTGGCTGTTTCTGTGGCCTTGAGCTGTTACCTTCCCAGTCAGCAATGTCTTTCTTTGAGAGGCAGGAGACGGGTTAAATCATTCTCTATGGAGCCAAACATCCTACATGTGAATCTCATCCTTGCCTTGGCTAGATGTGTAAACTTGCATAATTTATGTAACCTCTCTGAGTCTCAGTCAACTCACCTGTAAATGAAATAATTACAGCTACTGTCTTAGTTACTTTTCTTATTACTGAGATGAAATACCTAATGCCCAATGTTACAGGAGGAAAGGTTTATTTGGATCACAGTTTGTAGTGGTTTTAGCCGATGCCCAGCTGGCTCTGAGTTAGGGTGGCATAGCAGACTAACATCACAGAGGAGAGATAATCCATGAAGGGCATAAGGTGGCAAAGTAAGCAAGAGATAAGACAATCCTCTTTCTGTCCTTTATGTTCGTGTGTGTGTGTGTGTGTGTGTGTGTGTGTGTGTGTGTCTGTGTATTTGGTACAGGGTCTTGCTATGCAGCTCACACTCAGTGATCCTTCTGTTTTCAGCCTCTTCAGTGCTGGGATTACAGGCATGTGCCAACATGCCTGGTTTCAGTGGCTGGCTCAGTGTGCCTTGAGGCAGGGACAATGTGGCATGTGGTGCCAGGGACTGAACTCTCATCCCTACACTTACCTAAACAGGTGCTTAGTCTGCTGAGCTATCTTGTTGTCCCTATCCCTTATATTCTATTCAGGCTACCAGTATTGGTGGGGGGCGTGCCAAAGCAATCAGTAGACTTGTCTAGTAATCATCCATATTTAATCCTAGAACCCTTAATCTTATCACCGAACAATGAATCAACCACACAGTCTAGATACACCTAGTTCTGGAAAAGCCCCACCTATGACTGACTGCAAGAGGCCTGGTGGGTGGGGGTGGGACATATAGACCCAAGCCATAGCAGCTGCCTTACAAAGAAGCCAGAACAATTAAATAGGTTGACGCATGACATGTGCATTGAAGACTATTAGCACACTAGTAAGTGCTCAGGATATATTAGCTGTTACTGTTCTCCATTGAGCAAGGTCCCTGGGATAAGCAATAGGAGAATGTAAAGATCTTAGAGGAATTCAAATCTCAGCTTGTTTCTTATTGTCTGGTGATAGTAATTATCCTTTCCTTAGCTCCACCGAATATTAGTTGCCCCAAAGTTGGGGTTTTCTGCGTATGTCATGTGTAGTATCAGGAGAATGCTCTTTTTTATGCTATGGTTGATTCAGAAGTAATTGGGCAAATGAAAATATAGAAAAACCTCATTCTTCACAGCTGTTCAATGAGGAACGGATTCTGATTTTGTTGATCTCTTGCTACTCAACAGGCAGGGCCTTCTTTGATTAGCACCAAAGTTCTGGACAAGAACATAACAACCCTCTGTTTCTCCCCACCTGAACAGCATAAGTTTAGAACTACAATCTTGATAAAATATTGTGCTCCCTTCCCTATTTTGCAAGGCAGGGCAGCTATCCCATATTTTGTTGTTGCACTATAGAGAAATCTTTTAGGAATAAAAAAAAATATGACTTTGATCTTCATTCAGCCCTTAATCCAATGGCCAGGAATTGGTTATAAACTAATTTGTACAAACTCAATGTAAACCCAAGGAATCATTTCTGAGACATTAATATCATAAGAGGATTCTAGACACATCAAAACATTTCGAGTGATGTAGTTCAATGTGCTCTTTCTCTTTGATCTCTTGCCTTGATGCTGTGATGTCTCCTTTAAATATTCTAGGTGTATCACTTCACACCATCTATGCCACAGAGACCCTCATTCTACCAGTGAAATTTTCACCTCTTCCTCTCCCTGCCAGCTGGACCTTCCCAGACCAGGTGTACAAAGAAGTCACACACACAGGAGGATAGTGGGAATCTTGCAAGAATACCTGTTGCCATCAGAACAAAACACAACTTGGTCCTAGAAGTCCTCATGAGCTTCTAGAACAGCTCAGCTCATTTGATAGAAGAGGCAACTGGCTGGAAGGTAGGCAAGGTGGTATTGGAGGTGCATTCACATTTTCTTGTCTTGGGTCTCACCTCTACCCTGTCCTCATCAAGTTCACTAGTCAGGCTGTTTGTGTCTCCCCTGGGGACTACATACCTTCTGGAGCAGGCCACATAGCTGTGGCCTTGAAAGCACTTAGTCTGAGTTTCTAGACTTTCAAAACCCAGCCTGGGGATCTGCAACCACTCACTGAAGCCCAGTGAGTCAGGACTGAGTGTCTAGAGTGGAGACAGTTTGCGGCTCCCTCGAATCTCAAGTCCTTGATTTACCCCTCAGGCATCATGGGTGAATCAGGCCCTCTGCCCCTGCTCAGAGTCCTTTCTGCAGTTGTCTGACCTGCTTTGACTTCTAGTTGCTTTCAAAGCTGCTCTTGATACTCATCATAACCAGGTTTTACATGGTGTGATGGGTCCTGGGCCCTCAAACTTTCCTAGAAAGGCCGATTCTTCACCACTCTTCTCAGGGGGCCAAAAGACGAACAGACAACGTGTGCAAAAGCTGCCTGTGTGCTCAGAGAGTTTTAACCGGCTTTGGCTTATGCATCCATCAAAAGTAATTTAGGTTATAATTTTCTAAAGATGAATTTGTAAGAGGCCAATATTTTCTGAGCACTAAAACCAACGTACTTCTTGCAGTAGCATTGGTGGTGGTTGTGACAACTGGCAGCCAAACAGGACAGGAGAAGACGCGATTGTGCTGTTGTGAGGTTATGAATACACATCTTGGGTCAAAGATAAGGGACTCTTCTGTGATAAGCTTGCACAGTTATTTTCCCTATTAAATTTTCAGGGCCAGCCTATGGGGATGAACATCGCTCTCATTTTAAATACAAGGAGAAATTTAAGGAAATTTAAAGAAAGTTAATTCTATGTACAAGATCACTGAATTAGTAATAAAAATATCTACATTTTTTGGTGGTTATTGTACGCTGAGAATTTTCCTGTGTGTTCAAGTGTATTAACTTATGTGATCCCTACACCAACATCTCTGTTGGGAGGAGGGTGCTGTGTATCTCTTTGTTTATGCTTCTCACTTTTCCAGCTAGAACTTTAACCAAGGAGGACAGAGTCCAAACTCTCTTCCTGTACTGAGGATTTTGCTGTAGCTCTATTTCCAGAAAGTAGTGGAGATGGGATTTTTATCTTCTGATATACTAGAAATTCAAATAATAATTGATTGAGTGTGGGTGTGTTTGTGTGTGAGTGTGTGTGTGTGTGTGTGTGTGTATGTGTGTGTGTGAGAGAGAGAGAGAGAGAGAGAGAGAGAGGAGAGAGAGGAGAGAGAATTGGTATACTATTTTCTGGGAGTATTTGGGAAGAAGGCTCAATGTCTACCCTTTATGGAACAGACAGAGTCAGTTCACCTCAAATACTTAGGACAAGAGTCAATGTAGAATCAATTGTTCAAAATCAAAGAGTTTCCCAGAGCAGCTGGTTCTGATTGTCCTCCTCCCTGAGGACAGGGCCATTTCTTCTTTAGTTTTGAATCTCTATGGCCTCCTTGCATGAGTGGAAGATTGTTCTTAGATTGTGTTGTGTTATTTGGTAGCAATTCAATAAAATTTGTTTGTTGAACTCAAATAAGTTTGCCTGGGGTCTGAGTAGATTGATGCGATTAGATGGGCAAGAAGGGAAAGGCAGGCTCTCTTGCGAGATGGAACAGGAGGAAGCAAGGAGCACAGGCTGTAATAAACATGAGGCTGCTGGAAAGAGGCAAATGATGGGGTTCACTGAAGCAGAAGCTGAGTCAAGGATAAAGTAAAAAGCAAGTTTAGGTAGGGAATGTAGACAGAGAGTGAGACTTCACACACAAGATCATCCATGTGTGTCTAGCCCAGAAAGAGCCTTGGAAGATTCATGAAGAAATAGAGTCTATAGTGGATAATACTCTGGTAGAAGACACCCTGAATGGAGCAGAAGAGTCTAGAAGCCAAGCAGGAGAGGGCTACAGTGAACCATGGATAAGGGAGAGGAGCTGCCTCTTGACCCAGATGGTAAGGACAGGATGATCCCTAGGTGTCAGAGTCCCTTCCTGATTCTTGTCTCTGCCCAAGAAGTCTAAATTTATAATCTCAGAAATATGGTATTGGAATTCCACCAAGCTAATTTCAGTCTACGTCTCCCAGTGCAACCCATGGCAAAAACAAAGACACTAAGACAATATATATATATATATATATATATATATATATATATATATGAAATTATTGGGGAGCCAAAGGGTTCTAAGTCCATGAAAGGGTCTAAGCCTCTTCTGGAACAAAGAGAGCGATCCAGGGCCACACCTGAGTTTTATTCAGCAGAGAAGGGGGTGTGGCTTGAGAAAAGGAATCCTGGGAAGTAGGTGGGTGCTGTGAGCTGGGCTAGGTAGGTGGCCTGCATTTACCTCCACCATATTCAGAGAGGATATGCAGAGAAAGTGATTTGCATTAAACTACTGAGATAGTATCTAATGTTTCAGGTGCTGGGTGCTTCAGCTCTGATGTGCAATCTTTCAAGCCTCAGGAAGTCATAGCCTTTATCTCGAGGCTCAATCCCAGCCAACAGTGTGGAGCATTGGCTCTTCATCCTGTCTCCACCCAGCTCATATTGGAGAGCAGCAGGTGCAGGTTATCAGGGAAATACATGCTGTCTTCAAAAATTACCACCAGCACCTTGGTTAGATCAATACACACTGCTTAAGGCCAATTGAAAGGATAATGAGAAGTCCTAGCCAGCTCTGTATATATCAATAGGAAGAAACAGGATCAGCCTCATTCAAAATGGAGACAGTCACTCTTTTTTCAAGGAGAGCTGCTCAGGCAATCCTCCACAGCTAAGAAACAGGGATCTTGGGAGGAAATGGTCTTACCACTCATCTACTTCATCTGTCCCCAAGCCAACAACCTAGGCATTAGTTCAAGTGCCTCAGTGAGTGATTTTCTAGCTCAGGGTCTGCTCAGTGTCTGCATGAATGTAGAAAGAGAAGGAGAATGCTACTCCTCTTCCACGTTTGGATAACCTAGTTATCTGAAATGTCTTTATAATAGGCCAAAACGAGTTTCCTAGAAAATTTCATACACTGTCATTTGAAAGGAAATGGTTGCTCTGAGGAGACAGTATGGTGCTTATGTGAACGGTTACAAGTGAGGAGATCTGAATCCAATACTCAGATGAATAGCCTTGAGCAAACCTGTGACACCCTGGAATCTTAGTTTCTTCTAAGGCAGTGAGGATGGTGTGTGCCCTGCCTAATTCCCCCTTCTATTTTGAGAGTCAAATAATATACTGTAGAGGACTAAAAATTACAAATTGAGTCTAGGGGACATTCAAGCTTGTCCTTGTCCTGCTCTTTTGGGCCACATTGGAACAAGGAAACTCCCCACTCTCTTGGTCACAGCTGGAAACCCTAGGATTAGTGACTGCTGTGAGCTCACAGGGCAAGACAGGACCCACTGAAGAGGATAAATCACCTGGGGAAATGACAGTTCCTTATTGCTTCTCTTTTATCTTTGTCCTTGCAAGAATACCTTGCTCTTTCTAGCCCACTGTAGTCCCCATTACTGTTCCAGAAACACTGACTGTCCCTCACTGTACTTGACTCAGTGGTAGTGAATGAATACCTAGTCCAGATGCCTCATGGCCTTTCATTGTCTGAGGCAGTTGGTCCTCTCAGATCTCTATATCCACCTCTATTTTGTTTCTCTTTTTTTTCCCCCATTGAATGTTAATCTCTAGGCAGAAGATTCACTGCAGGGGTCCTTGATAACTGGCCGCATGGAAAAGGTTCCTAATAATATACTTGGTGATGGTGATTTGGAATCTTTAAGATTTTACCTGAAAGAGTAGCAGATGAGATTTCCTGCTTCCCAGGGAAAATACGGTGAAGTATAATGGTGGAGAAACCTAGATCTCTATTATGGCTCTACTGATTTCCAGCTGTGTGCTTTTGGGGCTAGCTAAAAGAACTTCTCTAACTCCCCCCTTTTGTAGCTACAAAATAGGGTAAAAGTAGACTGCTAGCTTTCTGTGGTTGTGGCCAAAATACCTGACATAAACAACTCATGAAAAGGAAAGACTTATTCTAGGTTATCATTTCTGAATTTTGGGCCTGTGACAGCACAGTATGTGCTAGAGGAAGCACGTGGTAGAGGAGGACTGTGTACCTCATGGTGGCCAGGAAGAAAAGGAGAAAAAGAGGCAGCTAGGGTCCAATATTTCCTTCAGGAGTACTGACCCAGGACCTAACTCCCCTCCATTAGATTCTCCATGATGATGGTCCCACTTAGTCCCAACAGTGCCATAGTCCAGTGACAAGAGTTTCACATATGT
>PVKN010042783.1:0-10302 GCA_004027915.1 Capromys pilorides | reverse complement strand
CATGACACAGGGTGGAGGGGCCGGGAGCAGGCGGTATTCACGGCCACACACGCATGGAGGGAAGAGGCCCTTCCGGCTCCTCGTGGCTTTAGTTGGGAGCTGTGTGCGCGTGTGTCAGAAGCCGCTGTGGCTCTCCGTGAAGATTAAGTTACAGCTCTCAGATGGCCTCAGTCTCAGTGTTCCAGCGGCAGCCTGGAGGTGTCCCTCTCTACGCCTGAGTCACCCCCTCTGCCAACGGGACCCTCCTGCCGGACGGAGGATTTCTTCCCTGTCTTCATCCTCGTCACTGGCAATTGTGGTGTTTACAGTCCCATGTTTACTTATTTATCTTTGGTGGTCCCTGTGCCCTGTGAGACTGTAGCCACTGCTGGCTATTTGGAGGGGTGGGCTTCAGGACCTCTGCAGGTGCTGACACCCACGGGTGCTCGATCCTTATGTAAGATGGTGCAAGCTTTGGACGAATCCTGCACCCATCCTCCTGGGTCCTTTAAATCTTCTCTAGGTTCCTTCTGCTGCCTCCCGCAGCAGCCATTCTAGGTAATCGTTCTGATGCCATACTTTTAGGGACTGATGCTTCTATGCATGCTCAATACAGAGACATTTAAGGGTATTTTTGATCTGCAGTTGTCTGCATCCACAGATGTAGAGCCTGGATGTATGGACAGCCGGCTGAGTGCATTTCCTAACTCCGGGAATCGACCGTCACCTACTACTGGGGCATGCTGGGCCCCGGCACAGTGCCTGACTCACACTGGGCACCCCAACTTCATCCAGGGTTAAAATGAGATTTTTTGGTAAAGATCCAGATTTAAACTTTGTACGTTACCTCCAGGTTGCACCGATAGGTCACTCCAGGCGGCAGAGGGGTGGCTGGGTTGGATAATCCCTAGGGTCCCTGCATTGGCGATTCTGAAACCAACCTGGTGCTGGGCTGCCCAAGTCTTCATGGGGCTGACTGTCTCCCTGGGGTTGTGCAGTCACAGAAGAGCGATCTCATGAGAAATTTGTGACCTCATTTTGGGGGAGGGGGCTAGATTGGATCTAAAGAATCCTTACCGTTATAAGACTACCGGTGATGATGGCTAATTTAAGCCTCTTGTTCCAGCGGTGTCACTGCTGGGATGCGGTGCCTGACACTCCCAGCTCTAACTGGGGAGGGCTTGACTCTGTTTCACAGTGGCAGAGGATTCAGTCCAAGGCAGGAACATGGTGGAAGGGCCTGGCAGAGGAAAGCTCTCCCAGCAGGACATCCAGGAAGCAGGGGGTGGAGGAAGAAGCCAGGGACAGAATGCGCCCTTGCAGGGCATACTCTAGGGACCTCCGGCCAGGCCCCACGTCTCACAGCACTTTCAGCTACGAACTTGCCCACTCTCCTATCACCTGCCGGGACTTAGTCGTCTTTTCGCCTCTGGACGGGCGAGGCTTCTGGGTGGCGTTCTAGATCTAAGCGGTTAACATGAAGACAGGAGCGTTTTGGGAGAGAGACGTGGCCATGCGGCCTGGACTTGTGATCTGGCCTTTGCGAAGTGGCTGATTATGAATTGGCCCCAGCCCTCCTGCTTCCGGGCAGCTCTCCACCTGGCTATAGCTCGTGTCTGCCTAAGTGGAAGACAGTGGCGGCGCGGAGGAGAGTAGGCACACGCAGAAGGTGTCTGATGCCCTCCTGGCTACACAGCGTGGCCAGGCCCTGCATGCCCATGCACTGGCGATGCCCCCATGGCACCACAGGCTCCTGGGCCATTTCTGGCCTCCACTTTAATAGAGCATAATCACAAAGCTCAGAGGTAGCCAATTTCTAGAGCTTCAATTCTGCTTTGATCTTGGCGCCCAACATCTAGGACTGCTGGGGCTGCGGGATCAGCCACCGAGGCCAAACGATCCCAGCCCAGGGCCTCAAGAGTGCCCATGGCTCAGAGAAGTCTTTTAGGGACAGGGGGACCTAGCCTTAGGCACAAGGGCCAGTTTCTGTGTTTCTCCTTTTAGGCATGGCTGCCATTCATGAGGGGATAGGTTTTCCATTCAAGGGATAACCTTGGGGACAAATGTCGCCATCTAGGTGGAGAGCTTGCCCTTTAGGGGGCCGTATCCAGAAGGTTTGGAGGCGCCTGGGGCACCCGCAGGCTGCCTGCAGATTCCTGTAGAGCATCCACTGGGAATCACAGGCACAGTCAGGGCAAAACAGCCATGTATTGCAGGTGTGGTGACACCACGCCATGTTGCCACGGCAACAGTGGCAGGGACGGTCCTTCCTCATCAAGGGAAGGGCCCACCGAGCAGTCTGAGGAGCACTATGCCCGGGCTGTGGGCCGTGGGCCATGTAGGAGAAGTTGGCCCTGTGCCCCAGGCTAGTAGGACTATTCTGACTGGAGCTTCAGTAATCTCTACTAAAGGACCTGCGAGAGCCATCGGGGGGTGGGCAGTGTGTGCGTGGGGTAACTGGGGCTTGTGGAGGGCAGCCGGAAAGGCTGGGGCCACAGCAGGGGGGAGGTGGGAGCCAGACACCAGGAGGAAGTGTGGGCTGGGGTGGGTGAGGGCCTCAGGAGGACCGATCCTGGAGCCACGGGGACAGGGACCCAGGGCTGCGCTGCTCCGTGGCCGCGCACGGCCTTTACCCTAGAGACGGTGATGGGCTTTGCTGGAGACAAGCTGTGGGGGCCACAGCAGGGGAGGAGATGCCCTGGCACTTGCGCTCTCACGGTTCACGCCTGGCCAAGTGTTTGCTTGTGTGCATCCAGAGGACAGGGCCTCTGCTGAGGACCACGTGGGCGGGAGCTGCCCCAAGTGGCAGCAGGCACATTTCACTCCCCCGACGCACCGTGAGGCCAGATGTTCATAGGCCCTAATGTTTCTTCAATGTTACCATTTTAAAGATGTTATTATAAAATATATTATGCATATGGAAAAGCACATTCAGCATAAATGTGCAGTTTAGTAAATAACTTTTTTCCCTGTATTGTAAACATTTTTAAAGAAAAAACAACCCAAACAAACCAAAAAATCAAAAACCAAAGAACAGAATTCCAAAACAATATGACAGACAGGCAATAATGACTAACACATTGTGTATGGTTATCTTTAAATGACTCAGAGTGCAAGATATCAGTATTTATTTGTTTATGTACCTATTTTTATGTATTTTGTGCAGGTTGTTCTCACTACCTAGCTCGTAGTGATCCTCATGTTTTCAGCCTCCCTAGCGCTGGGATTACAGGTGTCTGCCACCATGCCCAGAATCAGTGCACCTGGGGATCGAACCCCAGTCACTGTGCTCACCTTAT
Organism: Capromys pilorides; assembly: GCA_004027915.1. Lineage (NCBI taxonomy): Eukaryota > Metazoa > Chordata > Mammalia > Rodentia > Capromyidae > Capromys > Capromys pilorides. Next base: position 7,024 of record PVKN010042783.1, on the reverse strand, counting down.
CAGGTGCTTAGTCTGCTGGCTGAGCTATCTCACTGGCCTAAGATATCAGTATTTAATTTATCCAAACAACAGTAGCACAAACCTATCTTTTCAATGAACTGGGAGAGTTACGACTATAACTATTTCAATTATCATATATATGGTATATATATCTATATATATATCTATATATCTGTATATATAGATGTATATATAATTTTTCCCTTTTTCTTTTCTCTCCCTCCTGTCTTCCAGTCCCCTAAACCACTTTTCTTTCTCTTTCCTTTGGGAGTTTCTTTCCATTTTACACTATCTATTGCACATTTTGGATCACAGTAAATAATTTCAGACAGCCAGGGAGACAGCTCAGTGGCGCAAGTGCCCGCCTGATGAGTGCAAGGGGCCAAGTTTGATCCCTGGCACAAAATTAAAGCGTCAAACATCTAAACAAAGCATGTGCCTCCACCTCGGCAGCACCCCTTCTTCCCGTGATGCTCAGGGTCACTGTTTCTGGCTCTTCTCTGTGTTTCCCCTTCACAATGTGCACCCTTCAGCTACATAACTAAAGTGGGCCTGAGTGGTGCTTCCGAGCATAGCCGCGTGGCCTCTGCTGGTTTGTATCTCGCTTTTCCCCTGTTCACTCTCACATTCGTGGCATTGGCCTGCAGTGTCGTGGGTCGCCAATCATGTCCACTTCGTTTTCATAACTGCTTTCCTTTTTGCATCAGTTTACCGGAGTCTGACTGTACCAACGTATATTTATCCATTCTCCCGCTGATTGACAGTTGGGTTGTTTCCAGGTTCAGGCTTTTACAGAAAAATACTGTGAAACCCGTTCTTTAGATGGACGTGGAAGCAGATATGCATGAGATTATTTGGAGAAAAAAGAGGGAGATTGCTGGGTTGAAATATATATATATATATATATATATATATATATATGTATTCAATATTAGTGGATCATGCCAAGATACTTCCCACAACATTCCTGGTTTCCATAACCACCAGCAGTGATAAAATTTCAATGACTCTACACTCAGATTTGGGGGATACAGTGGTATTTTACTGTGTTCTTACTGTTAGAAAAAAATGGGAATTATTTCCCGAATTTGTTTTAACGTTCTTGATTACTGCATATGTGGCAACGAGAACTTTTCACTTCCAAGGATCAGATTAAACACCAAACTTCACCCCCGTCAAGGCCAGATGTCCCTAGCAAGAAGCCAAAGAGGGGCGCTTCAGTGTTACACCCGGGTGCTCCCAGGGCAAGTGACCATGCAAGGCTGGCAGAGACTTGGCTCTGTGTGTCTGGATCCAGGCTCTGGCAGATGACGCCAGGTCACTGCTCAGGAAAACACAGCAGTAGGGCAAAAAGAGCTGGCCAGTGCCAAGCCGGGCGAGGAGAAGCGACCAGAGAGGGGTGCTTCGTTCCAGTGACACTTTCAGAACTGTCCCAGCTCATCCTCTTCTCCCAAATTAGGTCAGGAGGAGATGCAGTTTTAAGATTAGCTCCAGTCCCCTGCCTGCAGAGCTGGCCATGTCCATGAGGTGGGCATGACCGCAGGGTAACCGTGTCCATGAAGTGACTGTGCCAACGAGGGGACTATGTCCACGAGGTGACCACATCCATGAGGTGACTGTGTCAATGAAGCAAATGCTTGTGCCCATGAGATAACTGCCCCGAGAGGTGACAACTGTGTCCACGTATGGTGATGACAGTGTCGTCCAGGTTACTATGGCAACTTTCTGGAGACAACCAAGGTGGTTGAGGTGGCTTTCGGTGATGCTTTCTCACTGTGCTGCCCGCTCAGCTTGCCTCAGGACTTGGGAGGGATATGGAGCGGCAGTCTGGACGTGGTCTGTCTCCTGGGCCCCTCAGCAGAGCCCTGAGACTTTTCCTGGGAGGAGTAAAGGTAGCGAGATGCCACGAGTTCTGCAGCTGGGAGCTGGTCACCATGATGCGCTGAGCTTGGGGTCAGGAGACGCACAGAGCCCAGGACGTGGGAGCCCGAGCTGGTGGCAGGGCTGTGCAGCCCCTGCACAGCTGTGATTAAGCCCAGCAGAGCACATGGGGGCTTTGGCTGGTGCCGCTGTATCCCTGGAGCTGTGAGGAGTCTGCGCCTGCAATGGAGGTGCCGCCCTGGGCAGGGTATCTGGGTCACAACTTTTTTACCTGGAGACTCTCCAGCCGGTGGCCTGGATGGGAGACCTGCATTGTTCCTGGAAGCTCATCTAGAAGAGAAAGGGGAAGACCCTGAGGAGAGAGAAACCCATCCATGCTGTCCGTCTGAGCATAGGCTGACCACTGAATGGTGCTCGTGTCGGGGAGGTGGGCTCAGAGCCTGGATCTGGAAGCCTTAGCTGCTGCTCATGGAGAAAACAGGGCTGCAGTCTGGCCACGTTAACTGTATGCTAAGATACATCACTATCTGGGGTGCGAGTCACTACCGGGGTGCACACAAGCACCCAGAGACTGCGATGTTTTTATTTACGACCTAAATGTAACAACAGCAGGAGGCCTGACTTCGTGGGAAGAAGCAAGAAGATATGAGTCACCTCTGGAAAGAAGGAGGCAGAAGCAGCACCCAGGCCAGGGTGAGCCACATGTGGTGGTGGGCAGAGGCTTTCACGTGGCCCATCAAGTGGGCTAGAGGGTTTAAAGGATGTGAGCGCATGCCCAATGGCCAGAGAGGGAAGCTGTGCAGGACACAGAGGACATGGTGACGGTAGATGCCACTAAGACAAAGGGAAGAGTCACAGAACCGACTTCCCAGCAGAAGGTAAGATCTATGCCGTTGAGAATGGAGAGGTATTGTCATCTCCAAAGGACAGAGGACACACTGGTGGCCATGGACAAAGCCCTAGAGGCCTGTGGGACAGGATGGAGTCATGTGGGACAGGGCTGATTTGTGTCACAGGACTGTAACTTCAATTCCGAAAGAAAAGAAGGGCAGGGGAGTAGTTTTGAGGAGGGAGTGGCTAAAAACTTCTAAGTTTGATTAAAGACATCAAGGTACAAACCCAAGAAGTTCAAAGGGTGCTGGGGAGGATAAATATAGTCAAAACATATCCAGGCCTATCATAGTCGAGTTGATGGGATCCAAATATAAAATGTTAAAAAGCAGTCCGCGCAAAATGGCACGCTTCATATAGAAAGTGATTATGCAAATGTCAGTGGGTTTATTTATTCATTTTTTGCTAGGAATGAGAGAGGTCAGAAGACAATGGAATGGTATTTTTAACACAGCTCAAGGAGGCCTGTCAACCTAGAATTTCACGCCTAAATTTAGTCTCCAAAATCGAAGGCAACAAGACGCCTCCAAGTTGCGCTGCGTACTTCCGAAGCCGTGGCTGCATGCCGCCAAGCCTGGAGGCGTCAGGCTCTGCCAGGAGACGCAGGTGTAACACACAGCCGACTTCAGAGGCCTTGTGTGCCTCAGGGTAAGTTAAACTGTACCAGCGAAGATCTCATCCTGCTTACCACATGTTGAGGAAGACGCTGTTTGGGAATTCTATTGGGTTGAATTAAGTATCAATAACACCGTAAAACGTGAAGGAAACACTTCAGGTAAAGCAGGACAGAGCTGACTTCTCCGCAGCAGGCTGAATGATAAGGAATGCCAGGGAAATTCCGGATAGAGAGAAACAGCAGGCAGTAAACACCAAGGGTCGCAGGGGACTGTAGCTATTTGGGCAAATGCAGAAGACCCTATCAGTACTTTTTCTCCTTGCATTTTTAAAGGGAATGGAAACAGTTTTACACATGCAAGGTGCAGATAAAGCTGTATTTCAGGACTGCTTTAGCGTGTTAATACAATGCATATAAGAAAAGCAATAGTAGATATGAATTGTGATTCCTCAACAACCAGCGAAGTTTTAAAGAGCTGTGGTTTAAAACCACATTTAGGAGTTAAAGGGGAGTGCAAAACGATCTTCAATGAACCCAAAAGAAGACAGGAAAGAAGAAAAGGAACAGCAAAAAGGAAAAAGGTTGGACCTAAGCTCAACCACATTAATAATTGGAAGGCATACAAATGGATTAATGCACCAAAAGTGGCACACAGTCAGACTGGACGGCAATGCAAGGCCAGCTGCATGCTGTCTAGAGAAATGCACTTCAGATTTAAAGACATGAATAAACTTAATGTGCACACATGCATGTGCGTACACACACACATACACATACACACCCCCCCCCCATAGAATCAGAGTTGCTACAGTAACACGACAAAATAAACTTTGAGACAGAGAATATTACCAAAGATAAAAAATAGAGCAACAAGCCAGATCAGGAAGATATAATAGCTAAAAAATTGCACAGGGTTAGATATAGCTTCTAAACATTCTAAATGCATGCAGAGAGAGAGAGAGAGAGAGAGAGAGAGAGAGAGAGAGAGAGAGAGAAAGAAGGGTGGAAGAGATGGAAAGTCTTTATTTTATAGTATTTTTTGGTCAATTTTTTATGCATTTAGTGCAGGGAATACAGGGTCTACAGGGTCTCACTACATAGATCGGACTCATAGTGATCTACCTGTTTTCAGCCTCCAAGTGCTGGGATTACAGGTGCGCACCACCACGCCCAGTCTCAACCGTCATCTCAGTGCACCCCACGGGCAGGGCTTGCTCGGCCTGGGGTCAAACTCTGGCCACTGTGCTCTGCCTAAGCAGGCGCTTTAGTCTGCTGAGCTATCAGACCTGCCCCAAGAATTTTTATTTTAAAATTTTGTTCTCAATAATTTGTAAGTCAACTAGACAAAAAATCAGTAAGAACATAGAATCTAAATTATTGCTACAATAATTTATAAATGCATACTTAAATTATGAATGAATCGTAGACTACAAATGACTTCACTGGCGCTTGTGGAAATTTTCACCATGGCATAATTGGCATCATTTCACAGTGGGCGCAGTGCTGACCAGGAAAACCCACAGGCTGAGGTGGAAAACAGCCCCAAGGGCGGCCAGATGGCTACAGATGCGTCTTCTGCCCACAGTGGGGCTGCGTTTGAATCAGTAAAAATGAAAGCCCTAAAGAAGCCCAAATGTTTTTGTTACTTGAGTTTTAGCGAATCCCACGCACCAAAGGTGAAATTTCCACGTGGAAAGATTAGTTTACACTGGAAGAAAATGAAAACACCGCATGTCACATTTTCATGAAATGTAACTAGAGAAGCGGCTAGCAGGAAATGGGCAGCTCTGAAATGCTGAGGTTAGAAGGGAGGCGCTCTGGATGGTGGGGTGATCCTCCACTTTGAGAAATTAGGAGCAAAGGAAGCACACCGAGTGTGAAGCGTGGGGAGGCAGGGCACTGCGGAGGGTGGAGCGGAAGTGCGTAAGACAGCAAGGCCACGGCCCGAGTCAGTGCCCAGCTCGCTGCTCTGCAAATGCAGCGCCTGAACGCTTGCAAGAACGATTCAGGGAAGAGGTCTCCCTCGCTCACAGTGCTGTGGGTGAAGACGGGAGATCCCTTCCAGACGGACCTCGGAAGTAAAAGGAGAGCGAGAGCAACTCGATGGCAGTGCATTCGATGGGTTCATTGGCAATGCATCAGCGGGTGACAAATTAAAGTGGACAAATTTCTTAAAAAATTTAAGAATAACTCAGGGTGGAAAAAATCTGGACAGCTTTATTTCCATTGAAGACCGAAACCTCCTATCAAAATAATTTCCCACAAAAGTAAGGGAGGCCCAAACGGCTTCACTGACGAATTCTTGCAGACCCCTGAGCAAGAGACATTAGTGATCCCATAATATTATCTTATAAAGCGGAGGAAGAATATTTGCCAATATTGTGACAGCAACATAGTTGTGATGTCAAACCGGACAAAGAAGTCGCAGTAAAAGAAAAGCATGGACTAGCATCTCTCATCAGCACTGATTCTAAAGTGTTCAGCAAAATCTTAGCACATTGAATCCAAATACGTAGAAAAGACAATGTGACCAGGTGGACTTTATTTTATAAATTTGGTTTCATTTTTGAATAATCCATGTAGTAATTAAATGAAGGAAGCAATGTATTTGGCTCCCTGTAGAAAAGCATTTGGTGAAAATTAAAATAAATTTAAGGCAAAAACTCTCCCGCAACTAGAAATGGAGAGAAGCTTCCTCGGTATGGTAGCGGGCATCTGCAAAACCTTTGTGTAACACAATACTTAATGTTGAAAGACTCACTGCTTCCCCGCAAGACTGGGAGCCAGGCACAAATACCTCTATCATCACAACCATTCAGCGTCGGGCTGCAGCCCCAGCCGGTGTGGAAAGACCTGAGAGAGGAAAAACAGAACACCGCAGCTTAGAAATGGAGAAGGAGGCCGTCTTACTCACAGACATGAGTATTTATGCAGGAAACCCTACATTATTGACAACAACAGGATAACAAAAGCCTCTCAAGACAATTCAAGTACTTCACAAAGTCTCGAGATGATGGGTAAGAACCAAAACACGCTTGGACTTGTATTTGCTTATTAGCAACAATTGAAAATTTAAAAAATTAATGTATGTGAGCATCAAAAACCCATGAAGTCCTTACAAGTAAAGTTAACAAGGGATATGCAACATATTTACCTTGAAAGCTACCAAACATTGCAGAGAGAAAATAAAGTATATCTAAATAAATGAAGAGATATACTATGTTCATGAATGTGGGCATAGGGCTGGCAAGATAGCTCAGCAGACTAAGCACCTGCTTAGGCAAGTGCAGGGACCAGGATCTGATTCCCGGCACCATATGCAGTGCCAGCTCTACTCCCCAGAGTGCTGAGCTGGCCACTGAGAATGGGTATGGTGGCGTATGCCTGTAATCCCAGCACTGGGGAGGCTGAAAACAGGAGGATCACTGTGAGTCTGAGCTGCATAGTGAGACCTTGTACCAAATGCATTTTAAAAAAGTGAATCGTGGGCGGCCATCTCTAATTTGATTTATAGTTTTCAATGCAATTTCAATACTAATACCATAGAAATTTAAATAATTGATTTTAATACTGGTACAACTGATAATGGAAGCACAAAGAATATAGAGCAGCCAGAATGTTCTGAGTTTACTCTTG
>PVKN010042782.1:0-10344 GCA_004027915.1 Capromys pilorides | reverse complement strand
AATCAATCTGAGGAAGCAGATTCCCCCATGAAGTCCCACTATGCACTAAAATTCTGCTAAATATTATGAAAGCTTGAATTATTTATAGTCTTTTTCATGGCTTCGACAGGATGAAATGTGATCATTTATTTTTGTGTAGTGAATGTTTGCTTTCATCTGTGAAAATCCTTGGTTTTGCAGGTCAGCTGAAGTTAATGTATTTTGAAATCCATGAAAAAGAAGACAGCGTGACGTAAATGGAGCATGATGTGTTCTTAGAGCTGATTTTCTAAGATATCAGTATTTTTTTTATCCTCTCCACCACATGACCGTGACAGGATCAGCATCTGGCACATAGTATGTGTTCAGTAAATACACACTGAATGAAGACATGAAAAAAGAAAGCAAGCAGCCTTACAGAACAAAATCTGTACAGGTCTTTGCTTTTATTCCTTTAAATCACTTAGAGCATTAAATGAATTTCTTTCAAAAATGAGAAACTTCCAGAGGCTAAGGAGAAAGTCTGGAATTCTAAGCTGCTGCCTCACAAGTACAAAGACAAGGGTCCAATCCTCACCTCCATGTACTATTCCGGCCCTGGAACCCCAGGAGCACCATGCAGGCTGCCAAAATCAGGGGTGGCAGTGCATGCCTGTAATCCCAGCACCGGGGATGCAGTGACAGGGTTGCTATGAGTCTGATCTGCATAGTGAGATCCTGTACCAAATAAATAAATAAATAAATAAATATAAATAAAATAAATTACCTCTGACTGGCCACTGCAATGATGCAAAATTTAGATGCTATTTATCATGAAGTAGGCCAGATAATTGATGTTATAAAGCAACTATGGAAGGCCTAGAATTTTAAGATACCACTTGCTTGTCGTTGCAGAGGTGGTTTTCCTGCCTGTATCTTGCAATGCTCAGTAAAGGGATAAAATAATTAACGTAGAAATTAACATTGTCCACTTACCGTCACCAAAGGCAGAAGGTCGGCAGCTTCTCTAGTAGGCCCTGAGGAATGCGGAGGTCTTGTCCGCGGTCTGATCTTGAAGCTGTACAATGGGTTTGTTTCCGTGGGAACATACGCATGGCAACCTAGTTCCTGAAATCCAGGTTTACAGGTCAGAGATCTATGGGTGAATTCCCATGAGACATTATTTCACCAAGGAAATTTGCTCTGAGCAATTATTTTACCAGAGGCAAAGTGCATAAATATACACACTTGTGAGGTTTATATGCGTTTATAGACTCAGTTTATTCAGTTTAAATGAGACACTTTATTTACTAATAAGCAAAAGAGCATTGGAATTTACATAATGACAAAACTGTGTGGGAATTGCAAAATGAGAGTTAAAAAGAGATTGATACAACAGGTAGCTATGGCACTGGGCCAGGAAAACCTGGTGCAGCTTTATCTACCATATTCCATCTCCCCACTGGTATCAAAATAATAAAATCCATTGGCTTCAGTTCCTCCTCATTAGGATAACAAATTCTCAAACTGTGTTGCTAACATGCTCTGTCTACCCTGGGCACTGGTTAAATGGCCATTTACAGTTACTACTGTGGCTTGTTTTTTTTTCCTGTGCTTTTGTGCATAGAAATGAGATCTATATGGGAAAGGAGATGGACTAAAAAACGTAATCTAATTTTAGAAAAATATCCAAATATCATGCACTGAATACATTAAGCTGAAGGAGAAATCGTAGCTTCTCTCGCAGAGCTGCAGCATGCTTGTGCCCTATTTCTATTGGATAGTGTCAGTCACTAAGGTTACCCACCCTCTTCTCTGCCCTGGCATTTATAAACAGGATTATTAAGCATTGTAATTCCTGAGAGTGCAGAAGACAAGGAGACTGAAGCAGGAAGAAAAATTATATCATGTTGTTATTATAGACAGTCTTGAAGTTCTTCAGTCAAGGTTACAATCAAATAAATATTTACTGTAATGGGGTTTCGAGTGACAACGAGCAGTGGAAGAATGGACAACATGATTATTTCCTCTAGGAAGCTTACAGTGCCTATGATCTAGTCCACTTTAATGTAGTTAGGAATACCCACAGAGAGAGGCAAGTATATAATATTTGGGTTGATTAGGATGTTTCCTGGATGGGGGTTGAAGTAAAGCTGAATTTTCAAAAGTAGGCAGAATTTTATTGGTGAATACTAGCTTTGGAAATTTATAGAGGAGAAAGTTAGAAATAAAGTAGCAACTTCGCAGTCCTCTTTCGGGGAAACCTATTTTTTGTTGTCATTGTTTGTAGAAAATGCGAGAGTTGAAGCAGGGCGGGTATACAGGTAGGTGTCATAGTATGGAAGTGCATGCATAGAAACTAACATGAAACTAGCAGGCTTCACCAGTCCCCTAACTTGGCGTCATGATCCGTGTTAGACATACAGAACATAACCATGACATGGCTCTACCATCCCAGGAGCTCTTAAGCCAGAATTTGAGAAATGCGATGCCCTATAATAAGTTTCATTATGACAGCATTTGAATTTTTGGAGGACGTTAGAAAAGGTGTAAAAATGGAACTAATGTTGAGTAAGGTTTAAACTAGTGCACCACTGGGAATGCCAGGGTGTGCCGGGGTGGCAGCTGGATGAAATAGGCAGCTGCATGGTTCGCCTGGCCTGTGACTGGGGGTAGGGAGAGACGATGAGGGAGGGCGGCGTGATGGCTGGAGTCTTCTTTGTTGTCTTTAGTATTTATCAGTTTGGGTTGGAGAAGTCGTTGGGGTTGGAAGGCGACAACTGCATTCACGTTCTTTATCTGCTGTACTGTATGCATTAGTCGGTTCTCCTCATGTTAGAATAAGATATCTAACACCAACACTGTAAGAGGAGAAGTTGATTTTGATTCCTATTTTCAGAGGTTTCAGTCCATGGCCAACGGGTTCCAGGCAGGGACATCATTGGTAGAGAAAAGCTGCTCAACGCTTGGAGCGTGGAAGCAGGGAGAAGGGGAGGAGCGGAAGAGAGGAAGGGTTCAGGGCCGCCCAGGCACGCCCCCTTGACTTCCCTGGACGCGCGGGGCTCAGGTGGCCCCCGAGTTAGAGCGGATGCATGGTGACCGTCCACCATCAAGCCATGGCCTCGGTTTGTGATCGCTTTCCTAGCCTCCTTTTCCTATCACGTGCGTGAGGGTGGGCCCATCAGCTGACCGAAAATCAAGGGGCACCAAGCACGTGGCATGAGGTCCCCGGACAGCAGGTGCACATCCACAAGACTTTCCCCCGAGGTTGTGGTAAGAGCTACATTTAGTGTAAGAATCGGGGTGCAGGAGGGTAACGTGAAGCGCTCGTGCTCAACCACTGCTGCGAAGAAGAACCAGAGCTGGAGAATGGTCTTCGCAGCTATGGTACGTTTTCTTATATAAAATGATTCCTCGCATTCATGAAACCGTTAGCCATTACCAGGGTAAATATTTAGCTATTCTGTTTCTCAATAGCAGGTCTCTCTTTAAGAACCTTTACATGCATATGACCATGGTACTGAGGTTTGTTACAATTTGCATGGCCTTACAATTATTATTGTTCAACTTGTTTCTGTAGATGATAAATATTAATTATTTTCTTGTCTTTACTATCCTGTGAATGCTGTGTTTCCAATTTGCAGAAAGCATTCGTGCTCATAAGAATTGGCTAGACTGACTCTAAAATTAGAAAAAAATTAACATGCATATGCATTCTGTATGTGTATTATGAAAGTTCTAGTGTTTTTTTTTGTTTTGTTTTTACTTTTAATGGTTAGCAGCCTTGCTGTAATTTTGTTAAAGTAAAAGCAGCGTGTAGCTGTTTACCAAGACACCCCCGAGTTCGTGGGTGAGAGACTCGTGTTGGTGGATGGGGAGGCGCCGACGGAGCCCCACCCTCGGAAGAGTTCTTCTCTATGCTAGATCCTCTCTGGAACTGCAAGACGGTTCTTAAATACAGGTCTTGGGGGAAGCGTCGGAGCGCACGTAAATGCCCCCGGGCCGTCTGAAAATGACAACAGTTTTCACAGGGTGCTAGAGACTCTTCGGAGTTATGTAATACTTTAAAACAGAAAGCTCATCAAGAAGGTCTGACTCTCTACCTTTTGCGTGATAAGCAAAAACGGAATTGCTGTGGCGAAGAAGATGAACTGAAACCAACGCTGAAACTAATTAAATGAAGCGAAATCCTGAGCATCAAGTATGGAATACATTCAGTGCGAAAAACCCAGCCGTTGCGTGTCTGGCAGAGCTGCCGCCCGCCGCTGCGCTCTGTTGTGCGCTATTTCAGTTGCAAACATTGGGTGATGTCCATCATTAAGGGTGATGTTATTTACCCTAAGCAACCACATTTCCATAACAACCATGCACATGTTTGTGCAATTATATATTATTTTCTCAAGTCATGATTGGTGTATTTTGGTACCTGTCCTTGTGCTACGGTCATGCCTCTGTGCGCGTTTTCGCTGCCTGACAGAAGTATCTGCCTCTGGCCTTCCTTGAGTCTAGTTGTGGGGTGCAGGACTCTGCCCGCCCCCTGGCTATTCAACACGGAGCTGATTGCTATCAGCTGACACCCTACTTATTAACAGTCTAAAGACTTCTACTTTTTGACATAGGGTAATTGTGCTAATTTTCATAAGGAGTTTGTATACTTACCCAAAATTTAATTTGGCAAAGTTTTCTAAATACAAAAGATTATATGAGACTAATTCTACCACTCTTTAAACTGTAAATCCATTTCAGTGATAAAATTTTGTTCCTAGTAGTGAGAATACTGTAAGATTGAGTTCAGTAACACAAAAGAAGAGCGTAACAGTAGTTCTTTATTAATTAGTAGAGCTGGCAAAGAAATTACAATTTTAAAATCGTGTAAAAATATGTCATTTTGCTTTGTGCAAGAGTGCTAATATTTTAATTTATGTGAGTTGCATATGTCAAAATTACTATTCTTCCTTTTCAGTCACTCTTATCAGTAGTAAAAGCTGTGGGGCTAAAGAGAAACCTTCTCAGTCTAGATGCCTGCCTGGCGAGCACAAGGACCTGAGTTCGATCCCTGGTACTGCATACCATGAGAGTCCAGAAGCCCCTCGATGTGCTGGTCTGGAAACCAGGCATTGTGGCCCACGCCCACAATCCCAGCACTGGGGAGCCTGAGACAAGAGGATCATGCTGACTCTGAACTGCACAGCGAGACCCTGTACACTGTTGCTACAGAAGTGCGGTTGGTTGGGAAAAAAAAAAAAAAATCGTGTCCTTAATGATTGAGATCATCCACTATGTGCCCAATGGCTGTGTTTATTTTAACCATTGCTAGTGCTTTAAACCAGTTTCCTTACAAGACAGAATGCGCCATATTTTTCTTGCATTTTGGAACTCACCTTATTTTATGAGTACAATTTTTAAAACCTGTTCTGCTTTCTTTGGCTGTATTAGCAAAGCTATCACAATTTAAGTCATTTTAATAAACACCATATTTATTTTATCTCCTTATTGTGTTGCCCTGTCATCTATCGATGTTTGACTAGTGTTTCCACTTCCGATCCCCTGGCTCACACGCACTGTCCGGATGCAAGATGGTCACGCATCGGCACGCCTGACATGACAGCCACAGCTGGACTCTGTTTTGAAAAGTCAGTTGAGAAATTTGGTGGCCAGATTTGGTCACAAGTATTTGTTGTTGTTGTTCCCCCAAAATATTATAATATATAAGAAAATAAGGAGAAACACCTATCAACTCACAATATTGCTGTATGTAAGATACGATATGGAAACTTACCATTTATAGTATTAAATATATCATTACATAGTGCTATCTGTGCATGTATTTACATAGACATTTTATATGAAATTGTGATTATATATACTATATATATTTATGATTTTCTTTTACTCTTTAAATTATGAACACTACTTTTATAATTATACTTTACATGTACATGCAATATTTCATCTTACACTGAGAATTTGCATCAACTACACATAATTCCAAGAAGCAGTATGTATTCTCATTATATATTTGAGACTCATAGTGATCCTCCTGTTTTGAGCCTCCTTAGCACTGAGACTATAGGTGTGCCACCACTCCCAGTCTCAGTGTCCGGCTCAGCATGTCTGTGGGATGGGTTGGAGTGGCATGTGGTGCCGTGGGTTGAACCTGGTCCCTATATTTGCCTAGGCAGGCACTTAGTCTGTTAGCTATCTTGCTGGCCCATCTCACTGGTCCTTAAATATATTCTTTTAACATATTGTGGTAACTGTTATTTGATAAAATCCATTCTGTTGTTTATGCTAAGACAAGTATGAAAGAAAATAATGATAACTCAGGCTTTGCTATTCCAGTGGTTTAAGGAAACAATTACTATCACTTATCAAAAGTCTCACAATAATAGAGACATAGTATGGACCACCTTTCACCAGGGTAATCCTAAGATTTCCCAAATGATGTCAGGCTTTGTCTGTCTGTGTTTCTTCTTGAATCATTGCCTGAAGAAGCCAGAAACTCAAACTCCTTTGGCTAAAAAAAAATTCCTGCTGAGCACTTCCAAGTTCTAAATGTTTGGGGTGGATTCAATGGTATTGGGCACTATCATCAGTGTTTTGTAAAAAGTAGGAGTAGTGGTGATGATAGCATTGATAGTTTGAAGCTGTCTTTATGGTGAGAAAAATGGAATAACAGGTGACTTTATATACCTGGTAGAATGTTTTATAAACAGCATTTTAACTATCTCTCAGTGCTATCTGGTACTTGAAATGTAATCTTACAGTTTTAGTTGCACTGCCTTACCTTTCAGTTGTGATTTTTAAAGGATATTTTAATGCGAAGCCTTTGGGTCAGAGCTCAGTCCAGAGTTGTAATCCCTGCATGAGTGAAAACAGTTGGCTTTGTGGTTTTCTATTTCATGACACAGTTTCCAGGAAACCAGTGGGGGAGGTGGGCACTGCCAACACATATTTTGCACGTCACTGTGCCCTGAAAATTCATAACCTAGAAACAAATCATTAATTTTGATATTTTTCTAAGAATTGTTTGGGATTATATACTTAAGTCCAAGAGACGGCCAGGGAAAAGATGCTATAAAGACTAGTGCTAAGCAAAACTGAACAGTCACATTTTTTTTATTCCATGTGTATGTCTCATTTTTTCTAGTAATTGTGCGTGTGTGCGTGCATATGTGTGTTTGTATGTGTGTGTGTGTGTGTGTGTGTGCTCATGCACCACTAGGTCGTGTTCTCTTCCACAGCCTCCGCAATGCGGCTAGAGGCCCGCCCCTTCCTAGAGCTACTGACCGTAATAAAGGACCCCTTCTCAGCACTAGCTCTCTCTCTGCTTCTTGCATGGCCACTTTTTCCCTTCCTCCTTCTAAAGCATACTTCACGGATGGTCAGGGGTTTCTTAAACTCGGTTATCAGAGGTACCTAATCACTAAATGATGGGAGGAGGCTCCTAATCTTAGGTTCCATGGCTAGAATCTGTCCATTAGTTAATTAATTAACTAACTAATTAATGTGCTTTGTGTGGCTGGCTCAGCCCACCCTAGGGGCAGGGCTGGTGTGGCATGTGGTGCCGGGGAGGGGACCACAGTCCCTCGATTGCCTAAGCAGGCGCTTTAGGCTGCCCAGCTCTCTCTTCCACCCCTGTCCATGAAGCTAGAGTAAATGCTTTGCTGAGGACTTGTTGAATGACTCTTCGTGCTTGTGTCCCTAAGCTGTGCTTCTGTTCCACTCCACCACTGAGCCACTGTCGGCTCACGGGGGTACTGCCCTGTACTCTTCTCAAGGGTGTGCTGCTGGCTGCTCCGTGAGAGAGTGGATGGCAGAAGGGACCTGCATGCTTTCCTGGTTGAGTCCCTGTCCTTCAAGACAGGAGTAGGTCACTCCAGCGTGGCACTGCGGAGAGAGGTGACGTTGGAGAACTCCCTTGTGGTTTGGCAGTCTTCCCAGATGTTGTTTCTGATATTTGCTAATCAGTTCTTCCATTCGTTCATGTATGAATTAACTGCAATATATATTTATGTATGTATTTATCAGATGTTCGCTACAGGGCAGGCACGATGTTGAATGCTAAGGATATAAACACATACCTTCATTTCTTTCACATAGAGTCGAGCGATGTCACCAGGCTGTTTGGCTGTAGGGGACAAGAGATAAAAATGAAAGCACTTTCATAGGAAGATGTGTTTCGCGCTGTAAGGAGTTTGCATGAACTACTTCCAAAGGATGAGTATAGTATTTTAAAGTAATTCCTTTATGAGATGATGGCACTTCTAAATTGGAGCCCTCACACTTAAAGATGTGGGAAAGCAATTTAAGGGTAAAATTCTCCAACATATTTATTCTTGCATTGCTAATTTTTTCAGGTTTTGTATCTATACATAATTTGACAGCGGTTTTAGGGAAGTTTATTTATTTATTTATTATTATTTGTATTTGTATTTTTTTAGGGAAGGGCATACAGGATGTTCAGGGTCTCACTACTAGATCAGATTCATAGCGATCCCCCCTGTTTACAGCCTCCCATGGGTTGGGATTACAGGTGTGCGTCCCCACGGCCAGTCTCAATCAAATCTCAGCCTGTCCTGGGGGGAGAGCCGCAGGCACAATGGGGATCAAACCCCTGTCCCTGTGCCTGCCTAAGCAGATGCTTTAATCTGCCGAGCTATCAGGCCCGCCCTCCAGAGGTTCTTTCAATTAAATATAGGATTTCTTTCATTCTCAATTTATTCTATGATATATTTTACATATAAAATAGTACATGTATTCTAAAACTATGAAACATAGTGAAAACATACATCTATACTCAGCTAATGAAATATCACACTAACAGTACAACGTATTCATTCATTTTTTTAAAGGCTCGATTATATGATTATCTTATAGATTATTTTATTGTTAGTTTTTTAAATCTGTTTTTGCTGTTGCAAACAATGGTACATTTCTTAGGCGTTTCATGTAGATGTATTTAGGTCTCTTATTTCCCTTAGGAATAAAATAGCTTATTCTTGGCTATGCATGTGCTGGGTTTAGAAGGCAATGCCGAATTACTTTAAAAATGGGGGGTGTATATATCAACGCCCCACATTTTAAATGCTCCACTTACTGGGCATGCTCACCAGATCATCTTTGGTTGTCATGCTATTAGGCTAACGAGTAAAAAAGATCCTCTAAATCACATCTCTCCGTGTGGATTATTTTCCATTGTTTACTGGATGTTGCACTTTCTTATTTTTTGAGCCCTGTGTCTATTTCACATTGGCTTGATGGGTTTCTTTATATACACATGTACTTTGTTAGATAGAAAGTGCATTTTTCAAATTCACACTGAGCATCTAGTAAGTCTATTTCCCCAGATAGTGGTGTATATTTTTACTCTTTGGTAACTTTTGTGGAGACTAAAATTCTAGCCTTGCCAGTTTTTCCATTATGCTTAGAAGTTTTTATTTCCTTTTCAGGAAAACATTTCCCCACCCTGAAATCACAAAGTCCCTGTCCTTGATTTCCCAGTAAAAGCTTACAGCTTAGTTTTTCATTTAATTAGTCATTCAATTGGAAAATATTTGTGGATTTTATAATAAGGTTCAATTCTCTTTTGTTTTGTTTGTGCATTCAGGGATTCAGTTTCTCTTTTTAGCTGGTCTCTGCCTTCTCTGTTATGTACGGTTTCCACTTAGGTGGGGCTTGTTTCTGGGCTTTGCTCAATTTTTTGTTGTTGTTTTTGTTGTTAAATCAGTGCACTTTAGAGTCTCACTATTTCATTACTATAGATTGCTTGAGACTTTTTTTTTTCCTTAAGAAGTGTCTTAGCTATTCCCAGGCCATGGTTTTCTGTATGAATTTACAATAAGCATGTCAGTTTGCATAAAGGCCTTTGGGATTTTCCTAGGAATAATATTGACTCCATCAATCAGTAGGAGTAGAATTCTGAGTGGTATTGAGTCTTCTCATTGATGCCCGTTTTCTTCCTTTCTGTTCATACATTCTCAGCCTCTTTTCCTACAGCTTTGCATTTTTCCATAGAAAGACCATGTTCAGATTTCTGAAGATATCCTATCATTTGCCTTAATGCTTTTAGCTGCTAAATAAAAATAGGTTTCCCATGTCAGTGTTGATATCATGTGCAGATCACGGCACATTGATTGCTTCTTTCATCAAATCATCTGCCTGTTCTTCTTTTCTTATATCTCATTTGACGAGAACTTCCACTACAGTGTTGAAAGCAGTGTCTTGCTTTCCTGGGTTTTAGCAAACATTTTCAATGTCATTGAAAGATGATCTATATGATTAAAGAAGTTCTGCTACAAGCTTTTAAAGAATTGTACAAAACTGAAACACTCTCGTTCTCTACTAAGCTGTTTTGTACAGTTGATCTCCTCCCCTCTGTTATTG
>PVKN010042781.1:0-10341 GCA_004027915.1 Capromys pilorides | reverse complement strand
AGCAGGGACCCAGGCCCCCACGGGAGGGGCAGAGCAGCAGGGACCTGGCCCCCATGGGAGGGGCGGAGCAGCAGGGACCAGGGCCCCCACGGGAGGGGCGGAGCAGCAGGGACCAGGGCTCCACGGGAGGGGCAGAGCAGCGTGGACCCAGGCTCCCACGGGAGGGGCAGAGCAGCAGGGACCAGGGCCCCCACGGCAGGGGCAGAGCAGCAGGAACCCAGGCCCCCACAGGAGGGGCAGAGCAGCATGGACCCGGCCCCCACGGGAGGGGCAGGTTCTTCCGGGAGCCTTCCCAGCTTGCGACGCTCTCTCCCACCAGTGCAGAGGACAGAGAACCCTACGGCAGGTGCACCCAGGCCTTCCCCTGGCAGCCAGCTCGGCCTGGCCCTCGGTAGGGAGGCACCAGTTTAATCGACATTTATTTTTAGAATAAATAGTCCATCCTGCACTCTGCTTGCACAGTGGGGGCTGTGAAACGACAGGCCCTCCTGGGCAGGCAGGATGGAGGGGCAGCCCCCCGAAGTGTCCCCACAAATATCTCAGATGCCTCCATCCTCCCTCTCCCAGCTGAGCCACCAAGCATGGCTAAGTATAAATATTCCATGACGATTCTCACTGCAGGCCTGGGGACAGGGCCCCCACTGACTTCCAGTGCTCCTAGCTGAGGGTGTAGGCCTATGGGAGCATGCTGGGGCACCCTCTCAGTTTGGGGAGCACTAGATGCAGGAGGTCAGCACATCCACAGAGACAGGAACCAGTATCTCCTCAAAGAGCACGTGCTTGTGGGTGGACCCTGCGTCACGAGCCCCAGCCCCAGCCCCTAGCAGGTCCTGTGCATGCTGTAGCAGGTGCTGGTTCCGGCGGCGGCCCAGTCTTCGCAGCGCCAAGATGGCCAGCACGTGTTTGCGCCTGTGGGAAGGAGATGGGCACATGGGGAACACATTCCCTGACACCCTAGCCTCCCCTGGATGCCGGGAACCCCTGGGCTTAGAGGAAGCATGAGTCATGCAGCATTCCTGGAGCCTGGTCAGGGAGGCTGGGCTACTGGGGTCAGGAGGGCCCTCCAGGGGAGGCAGTGGGTGGCAGGGCCTCAGAGGCACAGGCCACACAGGGGAGGGGACAGGCACACACATACCCAGGGTGCCCCAGGGGTCAGGGTGGCACTAGGCTGGGAAACCCTGTGGCGTGCCTCTGGGCCATGCCCTAGGAGACTACCCGTCCAAGGCACTGGGGCAGGGAACTCTCCAAGCCCAGAGAAGCGGCTAGGCCAGGGGCTTTCTGTGGCCTCCCCATTCTGGAATGTCCAAGCCCCAGGCAGGGTTCCACGGGATTTCCTTGGGCTTTGATGACTCACAGGGCCCCTCCCACCTTGGGATCAAAGCCTCCTGGTAGAGTTTGCAGTCAGGATGGGGATAACTCCTGCCCCCTGCCTCCAGGGAGCATGTGCCTCCTACCCGAGGGGAGAAGCCTGTGCCGACCATTCTGGAAGAATGGTCCAGAGAGTGGGCAGGGGCGCCAGGGGCTGGGGGTGCCTCACACACACAGCTGGGTCTCTGTGTCCCACACAGGTCCGTGCAGGGCTTGAGCCCATCTGACCCCACCAAAATACCCCTCCCTCTCCCATTCGCCTGTGCACTGCCCCTGAGGTGAGTCCCAGGCTGTCACTGTGGGCATAGGTGGGCTGAAGACCTGATGTCGGGGAAGCTCCGGATGAGTGTCTCCAAGTGGCGCTGGATGTCATCTTTGTAGGTCTCACCTAGGATCTCAGCCACACACGGGATGGCCTGGTTCAGCCACGTGGCTTCAGAACCCTGAGGAGACAAGCAGGCTCAGAGGATGTAGATCCAGTGCTGTAGGCTTCTCCCTGCCCCAGGGCCAGCATCGGTGTCCTCTGTCCTCTGGGACAGCCCAGGCCTCAGCTGGAAATGTGCCTGGAACTGCAGCCCAAGTGGAGGTCTGCGCCCCTCTGTCCTTCCTGTAAGCCCCCAAACCATGCCAGTGCAGCCTCCACCCATCCCACGCCCTGTGGGCTCCTCCTGGTACGGAGGGGAGCAGAACCAGGGTGCAGTCACTGCCCCTTGTGCCGCCACCCGCTTCTCTCCTGGCAGAGTGGGAAGCGAGTCCTCTAGGCACCTCCGATGCTCCTACCAAGTCCCGGAAGGTTTCGCTGATGGCCTCAGCGTCCTCGCTCATCCTGTGGGAGCCATGCACACGCTCCTCGCCCTGGAAGCGCACACTCGGCCTCAGCACCTGCACCAGGTACTCCCGGACCACAAACCTGTGCACCTCCTGCAGCGTCTCCTGTGAGGGTGGGGCCAAGGTGATGGCTGCAGTCAAAGACTAAGCCCTGGGCCTCTGCTGGCTCAGAACCCTGCCCTGCCATACCTGTGCCACCGGCAGGGCCACGAGTGTGAGGTGGTGAGCAAAGGCCTTCACCTTGTCCATGACGGGACACAGTGTGTCTTGTGTCAGCCAGTTCTTGACACACACAAACCTGAAGAGTGGCTGGGGGTGGGGTGTGGGCGTGAGCGCACTCTTTTGGCCCCACTGGGGACCACAGTGCCATCCCTTCCTGCCCAGGCCAAACTTATGTGCCTCGGGACACCTGGAGGGGAGTTGTGAGGGACCCTGAGCCACCACCCCACTTGGGTCCTGGTAGTGGAACTGCAATGGGAAGGCAGGTGCTTCCCAAATGCCTCTGCTGAGCTGGGACATCTGAGTCCCCACCCCAGCCTGGCACGTGTCCCTGCAACGGGCCTAGGGGCCTGGGCTCCAGGGAACAGCAGGCGCCTGCTAGGCCCAGAGAGTGGAGGAGGAAGCTCTGCCCACTCACTTGCACATCATGCTGAAAGCCCTGGAGCAAGTGCTTCTGGAAGCTTTGGACAGCTGCCACCAGGGGCTTTTCCAACTCCTCCAGAGATCCTGGGAACCTGGCCAGAAGACTGGTCCTGGTGAAGGGTCCGAGCAAGTGATTAAGTGGTCATGAGGGAGCAAGCTGGGGAGCAAGGCGCAGCACGAAGTTGTGCAGGCTGGGCATGGTACCAGCTCCACTCATTTAGACTATAATGTGAAGGGCAACCTTAGAGTGCCACAGTGTGGTAGCCCTGAGGGCAGTCAAGTGAGGGGACAACGAAGCCGTGGGAGCAATCACAGAGGAGTAGGTCAGTGGGGTGACCCCACTCTATGGCAGTTTCCCTTTGGCAGCTCCAGGATACTCCTCCCTCTTGGTGGCGGGACAGTGCAGCCTGGCTGGCTTCACACAGAGCCTCCTTTAGCTCTGTGGCAGAGCATGCTGAGGACCTGTTGCTGCCCTTTCAGCCCTAGGCCCAGAGGAGCAGGATGCTGGAGCAGGGCTCCTGGTTGGCTAACTGGGTGCATGGCTGGGGTCATTACTGTCCCGGCCTCCACTTTCCCACAGAAACAAGAGCACAGGGCCAGCAGGGACCGGGTCCTCCCAGGCTCGGAGTTCCACACCCTGGGACCTAGGGGCAGAGGTTCAGCCCCAGGTGTCAGTAGAACAGAGAGGGACAGAGACCAAATGTCTCCTTCCTGGAATTGGAGCATCTGAGCCCAGTGTGGCCCAGGGCTGGTGCTCCCTTCAGCAGTGGGCACATCTGCAGAGGTGGACACCAGGGACAGGGGGACCAACCCTACGGTCAGCACCGCCCAGGTGCGGTGTCAGGAGGCCTCTGCCCACACGCGAAAGATCCTGGCTGGGAGGAAGCGAGGAAAGAGACCCAGGCCACGGGGATGGGGCCAGGAATCCCTTGGCCTGTGATAGGCGGGGACCAGCTCTGCTGGGCTGAGGAAGGCGCTGTGCCAGGAGTAGGACAGGGAGGACACGGCTCCTGGAGGTGTCAGGACCGGCCACACCGGGAAGGGATCAGCTGCTTGTCACCCAGGTCTAGGCTTCTCCGCAGCGTGAAACTGAGCCCCTGGTCCATCACACATGCACACGCCGCCTCCGCCCTGGTTCTCAGGGCTCGCGCGCCCCCTTCTGGCGGTACAGCGCAGGCGCAGGCCTTACCTGAGCTCCTCGCAGGAGTTGATGCAGGCGCCCAAGTGAGGCTCGCTTGTCGCCGCCACCGACTCCAGCAAGGCCTTCTGAAACCTGGACGGGGCACGCAGACCTCGGACCGCGCACCCGCCAGCTTCTCGCCCAGACTCCAAGCCACATGCTGAGGCTCTCTCTCTCTGCGAGTGTAGTGCTCGGGCCCACCGGGGTGCACACCACCCCCCTCCCGTACCCCTCTCCGCCGCCCTCCTCCTGAACCTGGGCACAAAGAGGCAGAGCGCGCGCGCGCAGATCCTCAGTGTGGTGGCCTCGAGCTCCGCGGAGATGGCACTGGCCGCCTTCACGTGCTCCGCCACCAGCTGGGGGGCGACACATGACTGAGCGCTGCGGTCCCGGCCCCGTGCCGGCTGTGCCACCTGGCGGCCGGCGACCGACCCAGCTCACCCCGCTTGCCGGGCGTCTTGCCCTAGCTCTCAGTGGTCCAACTTGAGCCGGACCGTACCCAGGCTCCCAGGGTCCCCGGCCACAGCCCCAGCTCCCCGAGGGCCCGCCAGTCCCGGGTATGATCTCTCCGGAGATCACCACCTCGCACCATGTGGATATCCGTGGACAGGGGAGCCTGGTAGCGGCCCCGCAGCACCTCGGGGGCTTCAGCCGCCGCCCAGCGGCTCTGTTCCAGCTGCAAGATGTGATCGAAGCAGCCAGCGATCTTGCTCTGGGGGGACGGATGGGCCCAGTGAGTCCTCCCAGAAGGGGTCCTCCGCCACAGGGACGAAGACCCTGCCCGGTCACAGATCAGGCCCCTCAACCGCCCACGCCCCTGCTGCGTCTCGAAGTAAGAGCCGACCCCACCTCCAGGAAGTGGGTGTAGTCGCTCTCCAGCTGCGCCCACAGGTCGGGCGACAGGAGCGGAGGCAGCGGCTTCTCTGGTAGCGTCAGGTCCCGGGCGTCCAGGAAGTCGGGACTGTAAGGCAGCGCAATGCTGAGCACAGGGTCGCAGCCGCTGCGGCAGCCCCGGCCCTCGGGGCCATTACCCCCCACCCCCAGTTTCTGACCACCAGCTGTTATTGTCAGCCTGCTAAATGAGCTATCCAGATGGGCTCCTGCCACACTCGCTTGACGAGCACCCCCGCCTGGTGCAACCCCAAGCATCACACTGCTCGTCAGCCACCGTGCAGCGGTACTTAGGGAGCCCCACTCTTGCCCGTGGGCCCGGGCCATTCATCTTGGAGGCCTGCGACACAGCACAGAGTGCCCATCTCTGTGCCCATCCACAGGGGAAGTGGGTGAGCCCGCAGGCTGTCCTGCCCTGAGAGGCACCCATAATGATGGCACGGGCACCTGTTCGGCAGGGAACCCGCGTGTGGTGGCCCCTTGGAAAAATCTGGGGTGGGAACACATCAACGCCTCACCGGTAGGGAAGCGTGGCAAAGCCCTTGGTCTCTGGGGTGCCCGCAGCGACCTTCTCAAGGGAGGGCAGAGAAGAGACTGAGCTGTGCTCCTGGGTATGAGTCCCCCAAGCCTGGGCGTGGGCGGTGCGCGTCACTACTCGTGCGTGGGCGTGCCTCAGACCTCACCTGCCATAGATGTTGGCGACCCAGTCCAGCAGGAGGTAGAGCTGCTCACAGCTGCGGGCGTCGGGCGCAAGCTCCTGCAGGCGCTGGGCCACCGCACTATGGAAGGCGCGCAGGTAGGTTTCCCACGCGGGCAGGCCGGCGGCCTCGTACGCGGGCTGCACCTCCTGGCGCACCTTCTGCAGGTCACCGCGAACCACGACACTGAGCTCTGTCAGAAGCTGGGCCAGACCAGGCTCACCCTCTGGGGCCCCAGGGGTGCCGCCCGCACCTGCCCCCCGCACGCGTCCCTGCGCACTTCGCCGCACTGCGTCTTCCCAGTGCCTGCGCCAGTGGCGTGGGACAAGCAGAAAGTCACAGTCGGCTGGCGGTTCCGGGTGGGCCTCCTCCTCCGCGCGCACCACGCGGGCCAGTTCAGTCAGAGTCGCTGCCGGCACGCCCTCGGGGCCCAAGGTCTCAAGAACGATGGTGCCCAGCTCAGCTACCAGCGCGTCGTAGTGCAGGCACACGTCCATGGCGCGCCGCGCGTAGCCTGTGGGGTCCTCAACGGGGTTGGAGGTCTTCTCGGCCACCAGCCGCGCCTCCAGGTCTCGCAGCTGCTCGAACGCCGCCATCAGTTGCCGCTCGGTGATGAGATCGGCCACGGATTTGTCTTCTGCGGATTCAGTGACAAGAAGGGCCATGACAGGTACCTGTCCTAGGATTGTGAGCCCAGCCCAGATTCCCCAGGCCTCAAGAGGCAGAAGCTGGGTCCGACCAAAATCTTGCCCCCACTCCTACTGGACAGCCCCAGTTATTGCAGGTCCAGGAGGCCCAGCGCTCAGGCCAGGCGTGTCCTGCAGTGTCCTGGGTCTGCTCTCCCCTCCCACTTCCACACCCCAGGTCCTCCACCTCTACAGTGGTAGAGATCTAGGTTCAAATCCCAGCACCAGACTCAAGTCACTTCAGCTCTCAGAGCCCCGTGTGGGGAGGGCTTGCTGAGACGCTACATGAACTTGAGTTGTGGGTAAAGGTCTGGGAGAGCTGGGACGCCTGGGCTCAGCTGCCGCCCACCGGGCCTCAGTTTCCTCCACGTGTAGTGTGGTCCATGAAGCCCTCACCTGCCTTGGGCTGCGGTTCCTCGGGGCGCATCTGTGATGCTGCCTGCTGCCTGGCATCACCACTCGTGATCACAGAGCGCTTCTCTGGCACAGCCATGCCCTGGTGCCAGCCCACCACTGGGCTCTGCTCCACTGCTCGCCGCAAGGACCGGGGCAGGAGTCGCCGGGAGGGTCTATGGCATTGGCCAGGGTCTTCCTTGGAAGCTTGGCTGGGGCCCCGCGGGCTTGCCCAGGACCAGGCCCGCCGGAGTGTGCTCAGCATGGTGGTTGTGTGCTGGTCCTTGGTTTCCACTGCAGTGCTTGACCTCTGAGTGTCCCATGCTGGTGTCAGCTGCTCTCTAGGCTCCTGGGAGCTTTGGGGCTCTGGTCTGGGGGTCACCTTCTGTGGTGAAAGCATCTCAGCAACAGGAGATCTGGGGGTGAGAAGGAAACTCAGAAGGCCTGGGAGACGCTCTGGTGCCCCTGCACAGACAGGAGTCCCAGGGAGCTCAACCAGAGCGATGCTGGTTGGGGAAGTCTTCCCGGCAGCGGTACAACCCTAAGCTGCAGCACAGAAGCATCAGAGGAGAGCTGGACCCTGGCCAGGGCACCTGTGCCTGATGGCAGGTGGGCACTGCGATTTGGGTACTTCTTCCAGCCAGGAACTTGTGCTGAGAACACCCCCAGAAGGGTCCCCCAGGTGCCTACGTTACCCCATCTGCCAGATCTGACTTCCTGCAGAGCTGGAGGGAGGAGCTGCACCGTGGGTTCCGGTGCCCAGCTCTACCCTCAGCCCACAAGGAGGGCAGGGTTCAGTGACCACATCTTGGCCCTCTCAGTTCAAATGACCCAGCTACCCCCAAAGTCCCTGCTCTGCCCTGCCCTCCAGAACCCCAGGCTCACCCTTTCCCCGAAAGGCTGACTGCTTCTGCAGGAGTGCAGGGACTTTGCAGAGCTCACCAGTGCCTGCCGTCACAGAGCTGCAGGTCAAGGCCACCCTGCTCCTCCCACGGCCCACATCAGCCCAGGGAAGGTGGTGGGAAGAACCTGAGGTCTATATTTAACCAGGGCTGAGGAGCTTCCAGTGTTGTTCCCTCTCACAACCCTGCTGAGGGCAGAGTGAGATCAGGTACCTGGGGTGTGCGTCTACTAGGGCTTAGCTGTGTGCTCTTCTGGATTTCACTAGGATAGGGTAAGAAGGAGGAGGGGACATCTCGGCCCCTGAGACCTCCTGCCCACCACACCGTGCAAACCAGGTCAGAGTGGCAGGGGGAGCTGGGCACTGAGGTCTCACTTTATGCTTAGAGAAACTGAGGCCAAAAGAAGGGCCAGAGCTGCTTCAGTCATAGACTGAGAAGTTACAGGGCCCCCAGACCCTCCCCAGCTCCCTGCCACCCAGTCCCAGCACAAAACCCAGGCTGGAGCCGGCGCCAGACCCTGGGGACATAGGGCTACCCCTCCCCAAGCCTTGGTTCCCTGGGGTGCACAGGAGGCTGACCTCACCCACATCCCCTGCACGTTGTCCTTCGGGCCACCTGAGCTGCCTTCCTCAGGCTCTGGAGGCTCCTGAGAGGCTGGGAGGAGGCCCAGCGAGGCAGCTGGACCCAGTGATTGATGGGACCTTATCAGCCCCGCCCTGGTCACAGGTCATTGCCCTGCCCTGGCGCCAGAGTCCAGGGACGCTGCCCCTCTCAGGCCTGATCCACACGCAGAGGGGGCTGCCCAGAGGGCCTCCTCTGCCTCTGCCCTTGGGCTCCCATTATGCCTGTCACAGGCCTGTCCCCTGGTCAGAAAGTCTACAAGAGATCACTACAGCCAGGCTACTCTTTCCCCTGTGGGGCTCTGACTGCCTGTCACCAGCTGTTGGAGGAAGACTGGGCCTGAGGCTGGATACAGGAAATAAAGATGTGTAAGGAGGAGATAAGAAAAGCCATAACGAAAACAACCTGTTAAGAGGGCCGCAGCTTCCGGGGTGCAGTCAAGGTTAGGCAAGGCCACCCATTTTGGGGTCCCTGGGTTAACCAACGCTTCCCTTCCAGACTCTTCAGCCTGATCACTCAAGGACACCGTGAGTCCAGAAGAGCAGGAAGCGGATCTTACGATAAAGAAACAAACCACTCAAAGAACGCTCACATTTCTCATCTTAAAAGAGAAAAACAGCTCCTAGCTATAAAGTGGACGACTGCTCCTCCAGGGCTGTGAGGCCTCTCTCGGCCCCTCTGCAAGCAGAAGCGCTCTCCTGCCAAGAACCTCGCCTGAGGGCTCCCATAATTTATTAGCATACTAAGAATACGTGGTGGTGCGCACCAATAATGCCAGCAATTAGAAGGCTGAGGCAGGAGTATCACCTCATGAGCTCCAGAGTAGCCTGGCCTCTAAAAGAACAAAACAGAAAAATTCTGCCTGATGAATCCCTTGTGACTCTCGTCATTGCATCCTATAATTCCTGTCGCAATGAAAATCAATGAACTGTAGTTTATCGTGGGTACCGGGTTGGCTTGGGCTTTTCTTTCTGAGCACCTTCTAGGACCCTGGTCAGTGACAGGCCTGGTTCAGGGGCAAGGAGGTCACACTTAAGAAGTGCCTTTTCCTGTGTGCCAGTGCACACCAGGTCCCCAGGACATCAGTGTTGGGAGCAGAGTTCACATGTCCTGCCCCATAGTTAGGGAAGTCGAGGTTGGAGGGGCAGGGTCTTGCCTGAGTCTGTCCAGCTCATGCTGGGGGTGGGCAGGGCCAGGCATTCTGCCCTTGCAGAAGGCCTTCGATAACGGTGCAGCTCAGCGGGGCCTGCAGCTCTCACTGCTCCCACTGCCCACGTGCCCTAAGACTCGCATTCAGAGCTCTCCAGCTTGACTTTCCACAAGCTTTCTCCACAGGTGCTCCGACAATCTGATCCGCAGCCTGAGTGGAGCCACTCAGGGCTGTCCCTGCAGGGATCATCCACCTTCTCGGCCTGTGCCTCCTGCCCCAGAACACAGCTGGGGAGCAGCACACTGTCCTGCATAAGGGACACCCACCTAGCCCCAGCCGAGCTGGTCACTTGCTGAGCTGGCACCTACTGGCCTCATCTAGGGGTCTCCAGCTGGGCCTCTGCCCTCTGGCCACACCTGTGTGGCTCTCTCTGACTCCCTTCCTGCCTCCATGGACCTGAGTGCAGGGAGGCAGCAGCCCTGATGCAACTCAGTGTAGCCTGAGCCCATAGCACTATAGTCCCCGGCCCCAGTCCCACTCTGTCCAGGCTGGGCCCGCAGCACTGCAGGACCAGCCAGAGGTCACACCGAAGCCTGATCTGGGGGAATTCTGCCCTGACTGCTCAGGCTCCGAGCAGGAAGTCAGGTCTGGACATTGCCCATCCTACCCCAGCCTGCCTCTCCCTCATGGTTCCTGGACCTCCCACTGATACAGCACTCATCCTGCTTCCAATCTCCCTGGCTGCTCTGGGAGGCTGAGGCAGGAGGGTCACAAGTTCCAACCCAACCAGAGCAACTAAGTGACTGTGTGAAACCCTGTGTCAAAATGAAAAGTACACACGAGGACGGGGGTAGAGCTGAGTGTGAATGCCCTGGGCTCAATCCCATCAAAAGTAGCCACTGCCACTGTAGGCAACTGGCTATTCCGGGGCCGGGCTCTGCGCAGGCTGTGGCCCTACTGACCTCTCCGCTGCCACCTACTG
>PVKN010042780.1:0-10302 GCA_004027915.1 Capromys pilorides | reverse complement strand
GGGGGACAACTAGACATAAACCATAACAGAGACCATTCAGATGCCCACCTGACCATTGCCCTTGCAGGGACTTAGGCAAGACTTAGCTAAGGAAAATGCATGTCTATCTCCACAGAACTGCAAATGAAGGCCTAATCAGCCACCTAGACCAGTGCTTCCCAGTCGTGGTGCACAGATGGAGCAACCTGTTGCGTACGAGGTCTGTGCCACTCACACAATTACTTTCCTGGCACTCAGAGGTTAGACATTCCACTCTCCTTTCCCTTGAGGGTGGTCGTAACAAAGGCTGATCAAGCACTTCTTCTATTTTGAGGAGGACTGATAGACTAACTGGGGTACCTCAGGGGTCTTACTGGAATCAGGTAGACAGGCAAATAGACAAACAGACAGACAGACAGACAGACAGATTGTTTTTACCAGTTTACTTCACTTTTAGACTATTTTGACATTTGATTATTTGTTTGTTTGCAGCACTATGGCTCAAACCCAGGCGCTGAAGTGTCCTTTCATCTGCTGAGTCTGTCTCCACCGAACTTCACAGAACTCATTCTCCGCTTCAGCCCAGTTTTGTATTTTTAAGGCTTGTTGTTTCTTTTTGTTTTTCTGAGACATGGTCTCGCTATGTAGTAGTTCAGGCTGACCTTGAACTCTTTTGATTCTCCTGCCTCAGCTTGCCAAGTGCTGGGATTACATGTTTTATCATACGTGGTTTGAGGCTTGTTTTTAAACTCTGATAAGAATGTCTACCATATGCTTTTTTTTTCATGCTAGTTTAGGCATGTTAGTAAGGTTCAGTTCTCCGTGATCTCTCCTGAACTTCTCGAGTAGGTGTTTTTTTTTTTTTTTTTGTATTCTAGGACAAGATCTATAGGATCTATAGGGTTTCACTACATAGATCGGACTCATAGTGATTCTCCTATTTTTCAGCCTAACAAGTGCTGGAATTACGGGTGCACACCACCATGCCCAGTCTCAGCGTGTGTGCCCCAGGGGCAGGGCTGGCACCAGCGTACCAGGGATCAAGCTCCAGCCACTGTGCTCTGCCTAAACGGGTGCTTTAGTCCACTGAACTATCAGGCCAACCCTGACCCTTTTTTAATTCCATCTGATTAAGAAACAAACATGTTCTTCTTCTTTGGGATTTGCCTATGATAAGCCAGTCTTTGAGAAACTGGTTAACTTGATGAAAAAGAGTTTATAAATTTAAAAGTTCCTCAACTAAGATGACTGTACTAAGAATACTGTCAATCTGAGAGGCATTTTATGCTTGTTTGCTTGCTTTTTTCTTGTTTTGAAACAGGCTCTAGCTATGTAGTTCAGTTGGCATTAAATTCAACTCTCAGGAATCCTCCTGCCTCGGTTTCCTGAGTACTGGGAGCAGAGGCATGTGCTACTACACCCCACTCACACAACAACAAATTTTTTAGTTAATTTTCTGAGAACTTCATACCTTTAGGTTTATTTTTATTTTTTTATTTTTTGGTACTCAAAATTGAACTCAGGACCTTGTGCTTGGCAGGCAGGTGCTGTCGTGCTGAGCTATATCCCAGACCAACAAATTTCTTAAACAAAAGGCTTATTCGCTTTGGTGTATAAGTGAATTACCGAATAAAATTATTTAAATTTAAGCATACTCTTTCTAGGATTTGAAAGAAAGGCCTAACTTTTGTTTTTTTCTAAAGAATTTATCAACTCCTTGAACTATGAATCTAATGGTCATAAAGATATTTTATCATACTGAAGAGAAACAAAACTGATTTCTTTTTGAGGCAGCGTCTCACTATGCAGTTCAGGCTGGCCTTGAGCTCATTTTGTAGCCCAGGCTGGTCTTGAGTTTACATCAGTACTCCTGCCTCAGCCTCCCAAGGACTGATTTAATAAAGAATAAGTGATCACTATATATGTGGTGAAAGCTTTCCAAGATTCTCACTAAAGGAAAGTAGCTCACAAAACTGTACTGTGTTTCAGTTCATGCTCTTCCCCTAAAACATAGTACAAATATAAGTTTTAAGCACGATTTAGATCTAGATTGCCTGGGTTCAAATCCTAGTGTAACACTAATTTTATGATGTTGAGCAAGTTATTTAAACTCACCAGAACTCAATTTCCTTTATTCATAAAAAGGAGATGACAACAATGACATACCTCAAGGGCCATTATGAGGATCAAATATTGTATTAAATATGTGAAATCCCTTAAATAAGAGTCTTGCATGTATAAGAGCTTAACAAATGCTACCAGTTATTGTCAGATTATTTAGGAGAATTTGCTTTGACTATAGATTGCTTATAAAATGAACTCCTTCAAAGTCTTTGGAATAGGGGCCAGGGAGATAGCCCCATGGCACAAGTGCCTACCTGGCAAGTGCAAGGTCGTGAGTTTGAATCCCAGTCTTGCAAAAACAAGAAAAAAAGAAAAGTCCTTGGCATGACTAACTACAACTGGCCTAAGGATTTCAGAATGATCATCTTTGAAAGAATAAAATTTTATATATGTTTGTTATGAATATATTTCCTAACTAACCAGCCGTCAGATAATAATACTTTCTGAAATGAGATTTTTAGCAAGGACAGTTCCTTGTTTGGAGACTATGATACTGTCTGTTAATACAGGAAAAAAAAAAAAAAGACCCACCTTTATTTAAGCATCATTTTCAAACTGGAAACCTGAGAGGGTTCCTTCTCAGCAACCGCTATTTTTAGAATTTGTCCTTTGGGAGCTGGGAGCTGGAGCGGAGCGAGTGGGAGCTGTGCTTCCAGGGAGCTAATCCCACTCTCTTTGTTGTAAGGAGCTGTGGTGTATCTTGTGCCTCCAATTTCTCTATAAGCCTAATGAAGATTCAAGATGCGTTAGTACGGCGCAAAATTTAAGGAGCACTCAAGAGCTAAGGTTCAGTTCGTCCTAATTTCTCTTCTCAAAGAAGGATTTGTGGTAGAACTAGCTCTCTGAGGAAACGGGATAGATCTCCTCATAGATGCTTGTAGACACTTGGTGGACATCTGTGCCGCTGCCACTGAAGCAGTCACAGAGCTCTAGCTAGGATGGAATGGAGAAATAATCTCTAGAAATACATACATGCTCATGTTCACAGAAATATGTGTATGTGTTGAAAAAAAATAGTTCTTTTCCACCCTGAACTATTTGAAGGTCACCTTCATATGTGGTTGTCTCTTTTCTGAGAGTAACCTGGGCGCACATTTACCAAGAGCAGGTATTTAAATCACAAGTCAATGTGTTTGAGGGACTGCATCTGAGGCCCCCTGACTGCATCTGGACCTGACTTAGGTGATACACTTTAGACTCCAAGCCCTTACCTCACTCTATTAGAAGGAGTTCTGGAGGAAGGGTAAATGTATCTTGCAATGTGGGGGAGATCTAAACTCCTGTGACTGAAGGCAAACCATCACAGCAATATTTCTGGAGGTTCTTTGCTCTCCCCTGAGCCTGGACAGAACTGTGGAACTGCTTTAGTGACTACAGGCATCAGCAGTGACAGTATGTCAAATCTGTGGCTAGGAACCAGGGGTGGTGGTGCAGGTCTGTAATCCCAGCACTTGAAAGTCTGAGGCAGGAAGACTGCCAGGAGTTTGAGGCAAGTCTGGGGCTACATAGTGAGTTCAAGGTCAGCCTGAACTACATAGTGAGACCCTGCCTCAAAGACCAGAACAATAAATCATTTGAGGGTGATTCTCCTTTCCTTAGGAATATAGGAATGAGGGCAGGGTGTAATGGTATACACCTATAATTCCAGAAGCCAGCATTCTCAAGGCTGAGGCAGGAGGAGTGCTGTCAATTTGAGGCCATCCTGTACTATACAGTGAGTTAAAACCCAGCCTGAACTGTATAGTGAGATCCTGTCTCAAAAAACAAAACAAATTTGTGCTGGGTGTGGCGGTGCATGCCTGTAATCCCAGCACTTGGGAGGCTGAGGCAGGAGGATCAATGTGAGTTAGAGACTAGCCTCGGCTATAAAAGTGAGTTCAAGGCCAGCCTGAACTGCATAGCAAGACCCTGTCTCAAAAAGACAAGAAACACAAAGAAAAAAACCACACACACACAAATTTGTGTCAGTCATTCTGTCCATACAAATTTTGGTTGTAAAGTATCAATGTATTATGAGTTATCCTAAAAGGAGACCAGTCTTTTTTGTTTTGTTTTATTTTTGGTATGGGGAATCAAATTCAGGACCTCGAGCTTGCCAGGCAGGTGCCATGTCCCTGACTTATAGCCTTGGCCTAGGAGACCAACTTTAAAAGAAATAAAAACCATTCTAAGTTTACTAAGTGCACAACATTTTTATAATCATTCCCCTACACATTCACATTCTCTCTATATTTTCTCAGTTGGCATATTAAATGTGGGCCTGGGGATATAGCTCAGTGGCACAGTGTCTGCCTGGCAAGCACAAGGTCCTGAGTTTAATTGGTATCAAAACAAACAAACAAAATAAATGTTTATTTGAACTGGGGATTGAACCCAGGAACTTCACATTAAGCTGTATCCCCAGTCTTTTAAAATTTTGAGATAGTGTCTCATTCGGTCAGTAAGTTGCCCAAGCTGGGATGGAATTTTATGATCCTCTTGCCTCAGTTTCCCAAAGTCCTAGGATTGCAGACATGTGCCAGCACCTGTAGCCAGTTACCCCATCATTTATATTTTTTTTAAAATTTTTTTTATTTATTTATTGGGTACAGGTTCTCACTACGCAGCTCAGATTCTAGTGCTCTTCCTGTCTCAGCCTGCCCAGCAATGTGATTTCAGGCGTGTGCCACCACGCCCAGTTTCGGTGGCCTGCATGGCATGCTGAACCAGGAATCGGAGCCAGCCCCTTGGGTTTGCCAGGCAGGCGCTTAGGCTGCTAAGCTATCTCCTCATGCCTACCCCATCATTTAAAGAAAAAGATTTTACAAAAGTTTGAAAGCATGGAGCTATCTTAATTTTCCCAGTGACTGCTTTTTTTCAGAAATTCTTCCATTTCTTCTTTTGGCACTTAACAATAGCTTCAAATTTCACTGGGATCTTGATTTTAAATACATTCACCTTAATAAACAAAATGTAATCAATTCGTGTTAATTCAATTCCGCTGAAGTGTCCTCTCTCATGGGATTTCCTACCTCAGCTTTGAAGCACTGCCACGCTGCTCCCACGGCGTCATTTTCATCAGGATTACTTGAATTCTGTAATGGACAACTACGACTATGTCTTAGTTACTTTTTACTCATTGCTGGGACAAATACCCAACACTCAAAATGAAGGAAGGAAAGGTTTATTTAGCTCACACTTACTGGAAGTTTCAGTCCATCTTTGGCTGGCCCAAGGCTGAATGGAACAGAGCAGAGAGCATCCAGTTCATGGCAGCAGAACAGCAACAATCACGACAGAGGCAACTGACCAACCAGGGCAGCAGACAGCAACAGAGAGTGTCTCTGTCTCTCTTTATATTACATTCAGGCTCTCTGCCTCAGCCTATCCGCCTTAGGCCACACTCATAATCCCAGAAGGGCTCAGACCTATAATCCCATCAGGGCTAAAACACATAATCCCAGTGGATCATGAGTCAAGTCTCAAACTCTAAAAGTCCCTGCCCCATGATTGCATGAGGCTTTGGGGGGACAACTAGACATAAACCATAACAGACCACAACAAGGATCGGTAAAACCACCTGGAAAGGTAATTTCAGTGTCTGATTTCCACTCTAGGGGGAGCTTACTTACGCTGTCTTAGAGGAGGCTACTAAAAGCCTGATGGAATAATCCCACTGTTTCCATTCAGCTGACAATTCTTGGTTTTAGGTGTAATTTCATTATTATTTTCATCAACAGAAATACAGGTCTCTGCCAGGAGTTAAACCTATTTCTCCTTGAGATGGTATTTATTTCATGGTATTTGTTAAAAAATGTGTGATCAGGTCCTAGAATACTGAGCCCCAGGCTAGGCCTTGGTGCTTCATTCTTTGTTTTGTTATTATTTATTTATTTGATACAGGGTCCTGCTACACAGTTCTGACTCAGGTAATCCTCCTGTCTCCGCCTGCCCAGCACTGGAATTGCAAGCATGTGCTAACGTGCCTGGTTTAGGGCTGGCTGGGGGCCAGCACAGTACGTGGTATCAGGGATTGAACATGGGTCCTTCTACTTGCCAGGCAGGCACTTAGACCACCAAGCTATCTCCCCAGCCCAAAGTTGAGAAGGGTTTCTTTTTTTTTTTTTTCTGACTCAGGTTGCCTTATGGGTAGGTGTGGGGATCAAACCACCATCCCCTGTGCCTGACTGGGATTGCTGGCATGGGCGCTTAAACCACTGAGCTAACCTGAAAGCCCCCACATTCTTTGTTTTGTTTGTTTGTTTTTGATACAGGTCTGGATATGTAGTTCAGGCCAGCCTTGAGCTCACTATGTAACTCAGGCTGGTCTTGAACTCACAGAAATCCTCCTGCCCCAACCTCCCAAATTCTGAGAATACAGGCATGTGCACCATGCCCTGTTGCCTCATTCTTTTTTTTTTTAATTATGGGCAGCTCAGTCTGCCCTGGGGGTGGGGCTGGTGCAGCATGTGGTGCCAGGGGATCAAATTGCAGTACCTGTCATTGCTTAAGCTGCCTAAGCAGGCATTGTAGACCACTGAGCTATCTTGTTGGTCCCTTCTACAACAAATTTTAAGGCATCTATTGTCCTCATAACCTCTTGTCAAGTGTTGCCCATTTGTAGCTTGGAGATCTCATTAAAACCAAAATCCAACAAAACACAATGAGTTTCTTTCATCTACTTTAAAGCATTCCTCAACTCCTTATAGTTCTTAACAACTGTTAAAAGTAGGAAGTGTTGGGGCTGGGGAGATAGCTCTGTGGCACAAGTGCCTGCCTGGAAAGTGCAAGGTCATGAGTTCAAACCCTGGTCCCACAAAAAGAAAAAAAAAAGTAGGAAATGTTGAGCTGGGGAGATAACTCAGCAGTTTAAGTGCCTGTCTGGCAACCACAAGGTCCTGAATTAAATCCCCAGTACCAAAAAAAGAAAAATAACATATGAAGTTTTGAGTACTTCGCCTTACCCAATCTGAGCAAACCTTAAAGCTTCTTATAAAAGGAGTCATAGGGTTACCTTACTTTTTTATTTTCTTGTATTTTAGGGAAGGATCTACAGGGTATTCAGGGTCTCACTACTAGACTGCACTCGTAGTGATCCCCCTGTTTACAGATTCCCAAGAGCTGGGATTACAGGCATGCCATCACACCCAGTCTCAATTGCCCTCTTAGTGCACCCTAGGGGCAGGGCTGGAAAGGCAGGCCTGGGGATTGAACTCCGGGCCCTGCCCCTGCTTATAGGCACTTTAATCTGTTAAACTATTTGGCCGCCCCTGGATTACCTTATTTTTAAGGGCTGGCGAGATAGTTCAGCGGACTAAGTGCCTGCTTAGTCAAGCACAGGGACTGGGGTTTGAGTCTGCACTACAAGTCTTGCCAGCCCCGCCCTTGGGCGCGCTGAGCCGGCCACCAAGTCTGAGCGTGGTGGCACATGCCTGTAATCCCGGCACTGAGAAGGCTGAAAACAGGAAGATCGCTGTGAGTCCAAGTCTGAGACCCCATACCAAATACATAAAAGGAAAAAGAAAAACAAATAAACAAAAAAAACCCCATCTGCCTGGCCAGCACAAGGTCCTGAGTTCATTATTGATAATAGATAGATAGATAGATAGATAGATAGATAGATAGATAGATAGATAGATGTGTCTTACTAATTAGACCTTGATTCCTGGCTTTTCTTTCTTGGAGTTAGAATCTAGATGCTTGTCTTCACCAAAGAATTGAGTAAAAGGAGCAAAGAGCAGTGGCACAATTTATTTGAGAAAGTAGAACTGAGAAGAGAAACTGGCTGTGCAGAATGAGCTTGAGCCAAATAAAAAAAGGAAAAGGCAAGGTAAAGTCTGCCCTGGAGAAAGCAAAGCAGGTTATCATGAGTAAAGCCAGGCTAGCAAATGCTTTTTGGTATCTGCGTCCCGTTGTATTGTTCTTTTTTTTTTTTTAAAATCTATTTAATACAGGGTCTACAGGGTCTCACTACACAGATTGGATTCATAGTGATCTTCCTGTTTTCAGCCTCCCAAATGCTAGGATTACAGGCATGCCACTACTCCTAGTCTCAGTCACCTTTTCAGCGACACTGAGAGGGCTGAGCTATCTGGCCAGCCCTACTGTTCAAGTCTTGAGAAACCTGTGAGAACTTCCATATACAGGTCTTGGTATCTCACACCTCATTGGGCACTATCTCACATTGGGTCCAGGCCATCCTATTCAAAAACTCTCCAAGTTCTCATGAGAAGTCCATGTGCAGGGCTTTGAGAACTGTTCTGTACTTGTGTTCTGGGATCCTCTAATTAACAGCTCACATCTACTTCCCCATGCAGCTTTGCTGTACTCTAGTCTCCTATCAAGAGCTGAGGTTGTACCCCTGGGGTACAGCATGTGTGTTCAAAGCTGTGGCCCTAAGTTAACCAATAATGCATGTGTGTACATACTACATAATACTCTGACACATCCAGAGGTTCCCACAGATCTATTTCTTGCTTCAACAAAACAGACCCTGGGGGTGCCCTCTTTCATCTTCCATCCTCCTTGTAGTTACAAATTTTGGTACCATCTTCTTGCCTATCTCCTCCTTCCAGGACCCGACAACACTGTTCTTTTGTGGGTATCTCCTTATTGCTGACCAGCCATGACTTCTGAGTCGTCAGAATTATTCCACTGAGAAGAGTAGAGCAGCAGGCTGCGGCTCACCAGCTGTCTAGCTATCGTCAGCAAGGTACCGTCACAGCTGGGCTCGAACCTCCTGTCGAGTAGTCTCTGGTGCCATGTCACAGAGTGGGGTCTCCAGGCTGCAGGAGGAGAACCTGCAGGGCTCCTGGGTAGAATTGCACTTCACCAATAATGGGAATGGGAACAGTGTTCCAGCCTCGGTTTCTTTTTTTCACAGAACACTAGCCAGTTTTCTACTTTATTTATTTATTTATTTAATGTTTTATTTTTTTATTTTAACTGCTGGCTCAGCCTGCCCTGGGGGTGGTGCTGGCGCAGCATGTGGTGCTGGGGATGGAACCACAGCCCCTGCAGTTGCCTAAGCTTTCCTAAGTAGGCGCTTTAGACCACTGAACCATCTCGCCGGCCCTTTCTACTTCATTTAACTGTTCATTTTACACTCATAGGATTTTTCTCTTGGACTTCACGTCATAGAATTCTATAATATCAATTAAAAACAACATAGATTTTCATATTACAATGAGTTCAAATTATCATATAGCATGCAAAATACATAATTTGGGGAATTACATATTTTTATAAATGTGTTATTATATTTTCTAATCACAGGCATGGACTCACCATTGTCTGTTGAGCATTATGATTATTTCCAGCCTCAGTTTCTATTTATAATGGTGACATGGAAAAAAATACTGCATGAATCTGGACAGAATAGCTCCGAGAGTTCTCACTGTGACAGCCCTCCTTGCTCACAGACGCCACAAGATATAACAGAGCTTCTGAAATGGATATACACAGCACTGGAAAGAAGAACAGCTCTCAGTCCAAGGAGGATTATACGGACAGAAAGAAAGAAATTGATAGCATCTTGAAGAAGAACTCCGATTAGTTATGGGATTGGTCAAGTCGGCCAGAAAATATTCCCCCTAAGGAGTTCCTGTTTAGGCGCCCGAAGCGCACAGCTATGCTCAGCATGAGAAACACGGGTGTTATGAAGAAAGGGGACATCTCCTCAGCAGAATTCCTCAAGGTCTTTCTTCAGTCTCTGCTGCTGTCTCATCTGTTAGCCATTGGACTGGGGATTTATGTTGGAAGGCATCTGACAGCCTCCACCAGCACTTTTTGGATGAAGAATTGGACACAGCTTGGCTGATGTGGGGATTTGTTTCTGAGCTTGGACAGCTAACCTGAAGAGCTTTTGTGATTGCTGAATGGTCATACCACTTGTTTATTCTGTACATGCTGTGTTGCTGATTAGTAAAAAAATAGACACAAAAAAAAAAAAAAAAAAAAAAGAAAGAAAAAGAAAGAATTATCCACTGAGGCGGAGTCTTCGGTTAACTCTTTGGTGAACCTGCACCTGCAGACTTCCTGTGCCTACTTCTCTCTGGGCTATTACTTAGGCTGTAATGATGTGGCTCTGGTGTGGCCATCTCTTCCAGGAGCTGGCCAACGAGAAACACAAGGGTGCTGAGCATCTCCTAAAGATGCAAAACTATGCTCTCTTTTACGATGTGCAGAAAACATCTGAACATGAGTGGAGTAAAACTCTGG
>PVKN010042779.1:0-10342 GCA_004027915.1 Capromys pilorides | reverse complement strand
ACCACCATCTCTGATAAAACAAAACAAAAAAGGGGGAAATAAATGAAGAATCATTTTGTAGTGATATATATCCATCTATATATCTATATCTATATCTATGTATCTATCTATATGTAGTGACACACATATATATATAGTGATACATATATTTAGTGATATATACATGTATATTCAAAATATTTAGGATAGATATGCAGCTTCTTTTAGTTCAATGATTTTTACTAATATTGTTTAGACAAGACATCATGTCTGCATCTTGTACTCTGAGTAACTACTATGAAGACAACAATGTGCAATGTATTAATTATTATAATTGTCCTATTAACCTGTTTCAAAACTCTCATTGATATTTCTTTCTCATTAAAATTAAGAAAATTAATAAAAATCATAAAAAGTTCTTTTCTAAATGTAATTTTTTACTTTTTGAGCTTTATTTATTTATGTTATGGCTGGCTCAGCCTGCCCTGTAGGTGGAACTGGTGCAGCATTTGGGGCCAGGGATCGAACTGTGGTCCCTGAAGTTGCCTAAGAAGGCACTTTAAACTGCTGAGCTATCTTGCCAGCCCAAAAACCAATTCTTTTGAATAAAAACCATAAGTGAAGTTATAAGATTATACAAGAGTTCTATTTTTAAATTTCTGAGAAAGATTTATGCTAAGTTGCATAGTTTCTAGAGATTTCTGAGTTTTCACATTTATGTTTATGTGGTCTTTGGTAGTTATAATTTTACAGGAGATGTGTGGGTTGTATTTATTTATGAAACAAACATCTTTGAATATTGATATCTGGTGTTATCCAATTTATTAATTAAATTGGAAATTTACAAAGCAATAAAAATTTTAGCTTATTGTAAGTCTATAATGTGAATTGGTGATCTCTCCCAGCATCAAAAATATTAGCTTTCTCAACTTTCTTCCTTGACCTTGTGTTTCATTAACTTCCTTTGCACTCCTCATTATCCTCTGTCACATGTTCCATATTCTCCCATTCTCAACTATCACTTTCCTAGGTAGTGTACTCATTCATTCCTTGAAAAGTCTTTGAAAAATGACACTATTTTCCTAATAGAAAAGACAAATACAAACATACTTGAGTATTGAATATCAATGAACACAAGTTCCTTTCTTTCAAGTCCCACTATTTGGTTGTTTTCTTGTTATTGTGCTGAACTAAGATATCCTTCACAGGAGTTATAGATAGATTTGACATATATGTGATGCTATGATGTTCTATAACTTGAAAGTATTTGATGAAGATAAGACAAGCAAGGATTTTTTGTATGGAAGGATATACTATGGATCATGAAAAACTGAAATGTATGTGTTATAGTGTGTGTCTAATTGTACCCCCAAACCCTCATACAGTCACTGGGGCATTTTATAGAGTTTGCAATTAATTCTCACAAATTTTGTGTCCCCTGGGACAGATACTCTACATGCAGATGTAAGGAGGGGAGAGAGGCTAGCTAGCTTCCATGGCTACTGCTCCTCCCTTTCCTCTGCTTCTTCCGCAGCCATGAATGGCTGTCTTCTTCCATGTGTCACTTTGCCTTGGAGCCAGCCAAGTATGGACTGAAACCTCCACTAACTGTGAACTAAGCAAACCTTTACATCCCTAATTTTGGGTGTTAGATATTTTGTCTCAAAATGAGGAAAAAATAACCCAGACAGATTTTAGCACCAGGATTGGGGTCATTACTGTGACTATATACCTGACAATGTCACTAAAGAGTCTTTCAGAATGGCTTGTGGGAAGGGATATGAAGGGTTTGGAGTTGTTTTCTGCAAGACAAGTACTAGAATGGCTATTCTGTATGGGAGATTCTGGTCAGAGCTCAGGAGACCAGAAGTCTGACTGAAATCTGTTCTGGAAAGGTTTGGGAAGGTTTCTGCTGGGGAGAAGGACTGCATTTGTTGTTGGACTCCAGGTGATGTGTGTTATGGCTTAGCAGAAAATGTCTGCATTTTGCTCATGTACAGAGACTTTGCCTGAAATTGAGATTAAGTGCAGTGGAATGGTTAATCTGGCAAATGAAATATCAAGGAAGTTGAATATTGATGCATTGGCATGGTTATTGTTGGGGGCTTTTGGTCAGATTTATGTTGAGAATCAAAAGCAAAGAATCCAGAAAGAGGATTTAAAATGTTGAGAGTTTGGCCAGAAAGGAGGTGCCAGTAAAGCTGTGGACTGAAAAGTTAGAGCTGAGAGAATCTCCATTGCCAGGAACGAACCAGAGAATGGAAAGCATAGTCTGAGGGCATCACAGGAGGCAGAAAATCTCCATTGTATGTGGCCTCAAAACTTCAAAAGTGAAAGAGTTTGCTTTTAGGAGAAAGCTGCAGATCACCATGTTCCAGAGTGGCCTCCTAAGCGCTGGGTTTACAAGTCCACCATTCCCAGTCTCAAATAAGTCTCAGTGTGCCCTAAGGGTGGGGCTGGCTTGGCACACCCAGGATTGTATATATAATTCTTAAATCAAAGTGCAAAAATATGAGAACCAGACTTAAAATTACTACTGAAACTTAGTGTTTCCCCTAGTGAGTTCAGCATTGCATCATTTGGACCCAAACTACTTGTATATGACACCACCTACAACATAAAACTTGGAATAGCCATGTGTGTGTGTGTGTGTGTATGTGTGTGTGTGTGTGTGTGAAATTGGCCATTGAACTCAGGCCCTTGTGCTTCCAGGCAAGTGCTTATTCTACTGAGCTATCTCTCCAGCCCTGGAATTGCACTTTTATTGATGTCAGTTTATATATAACTAAATCATAATTACAAAACAAAAACAACATCAATAAATGAATCATTTTTCATTTAATGTGATTTATGGCATTTTCCTAACCCGTCTATTGAGCATACATTAAGTAAAAACATTTATTCTTCTTACATATTTTGAAGCTTAAACCAATTTAATGAGACCTAAAGTGTCTTAACATGCCACAAACTTCTCTGCATGGTTATTTATATAACTCTTCTATTCTTGACTAGTATGTCTTCTCTCTAGCTATTCAGGGAAAAGTTGCTGTCAGCCAAGCATGGTGCAAAGTGTGGGGAGTAGAGACAGAATTGAAGCAGCATCTTTAGGTTTGTATCTTATTAGGAGCAAACAAGTATAACACAATTTCCAGTTAATCACTTAATTTTTACTATAACAATTGATATGATGATATACTACCAGACTTTGAGTTCAGATTTAAGAGGAGAATTGAAACTTTTTCTGAAACTGAAAGCATTAAACTGCCATCTGAAGGTCAGACACTTAGAAAACCCTTAAGACAAGAAAGGAGAGAGAATTCCAAGAAAAGGCAAAATACCCTAAAGCCAGGTGTGGTGGTGCATGCCTATAATCCCAGTGCATGGGAGGCTGAGGCAGAGGACCTTTGTGAGCTTGCAACCAGCCTGTAC
The DNA here is from genome assembly GCA_004027915.1 of Capromys pilorides. Classification (NCBI taxonomy): domain Eukaryota; kingdom Metazoa; phylum Chordata; class Mammalia; order Rodentia; family Capromyidae; genus Capromys; species Capromys pilorides. Next base: position 6,934 of record PVKN010042779.1, on the reverse strand, counting down.
GACAAATCAAGCTCAAGGCCAGCCTGAGCTGCATAGTAAGACCCTGTAACAAATACATTAAAGAAAAAAGAAAAGAAAAAGGGGGCCGGGCGGGGGGGGGGGCACCTTAAAGTCAAGTGGCAAGCAAAAGAATAATGGATTAGAAAAACAAAACATTCAAAAGGGTCTGAAGTTCATACAAAAGTCAGTAGATAATAAAGATGGAGACTTGATAGGGACAAAACTGTGCATCACTCATAAAAGTGTATGAAAGTGTCTACTATCGTTTGTCTTCTTTCTAAGAACAAAGACTCAGTGGTGTTAAGTAGAGGATGCACACAGTCAATTATGGGCCACTGACCTGTTCTTTCTGTAGTGCAGACAACAGAGTGTTGTGAAAACCACAGAGGTACACAGAAACCTGCAGTGAACTTTCTGTAGATATTCATGAAAGAGGAAATCGATGTTTCTTCATTGATAGTGAGATCACAAGTCATAACCAATAATTGAGAGATACTCAGACGGCAACACTGACTGGGCACAATTGTGTCAAGAAACTGTGAAGAGTAAAAAAAAAAAAAAAATTCTGGACAGAAAAGCGGCTAAATCTTGCTGCAGCTTATTAAGATAGGGGATCTGGGAAATTAGAAGGGAATAAAATTGATTCAGTAACTGAAAATTCCAAGGGCAGATGATTAGTAAGAGGCATGAGGCCTGTACTAGCTACTAAGCTCACAAATAGTTCCCTGTTCTTTCAGACACACAATTAGCTCCATATCTCAGGGTTTTCTGCAGCTATGTTCACCTGTGTGAGCGACTATCCAATGGGCTATCCTAGCTGACAGCCACCACATAGCCTCTTTCTTTTATTTCTGACAGCCAAGTGGAGCCCGCTGAGTAAAGCAAGGAATGGGTCTGAGTTGACTGAGAGCTCATGGTGGAGAACCTGGAGGACAACTTCATGTTTGTTAGCACTCATAGACACTTTTTGCTTTTTGCTTTTTTTGAGACAGGGTTTTGCTACGCAGTTCAGACTGGCCTTGAGTTCACTTTGTAATGCAGGCTGCTCTTCAATTGTCCTGATGCTCCTGCCTTAGCCAACTGAGTGCTGAGATTACAGGCAAGTGGGACCTTACTTGGCACTCACACACTTTTAAGTGAGGCAAGCTAGATAGTAAAATATAAGTTACTACATATAATAGCAAGTGATATTATGTGTAATATGAAAAATAAAGCAGGAAAGTTAGAATCGTGAGCCATTATGCTATTTTCTCATTGAGATTTTTTTCTGAAATTCTCTATGCCACACAACCCATCATTCCTTCAGTATCTCATATTTCACCTCAAAAAGTCTTTCTATTCTATTACTCATATTCTATATTCAAATGGAAAAACAATTTTCAATAATGGCTATGTACACTTTTTGTCATTATTTGCAAAATAATACAGGTATTTACATAGAATTTATACTGAACCACTGCTATGCAATGATACACAAATGCTGTATGCAAATTGAAGGGACTTAAGACTGTGACAATCTTGGTATCTGGAAGTGAGGTTCCTGGAACCAACTGAGAGACTACGGCTTGCTGTTGTTCCTCTTGCTATACAAAGGTGGACATAAGTAGTTGCATCGACACCTGACAGTGCAGCAAACCAGAAGTATTTGCAAATTGATCATTTAAAGACAAATTGTATTAACATCCTCTCTGGAAAGACAGAGGAGGTTTATGGACAGCTCTGAATGCTCACCTTAACCCAGCCCAGTCTACTCAATCTTGGCGTGTGCTTTGCTCCAGCCATTCTTTGATATGGAAAGTACATGGACAGACGTGGTGTCTTACCATGTGAGTTTAAGGAAGATAAATGGTTAAAGGAGCTTAGGACTGGCAAATGAGAGACTGTAATGATGGACTAAGCAACATAGGTTAATTACTGAGAGAAATGAAGTTCTAAAGTGGAAGGCTGGAAAAGAAAAAAGGAATCAATAGATCAATTGCTGAATGAGGTAAGGAAGATGAAGTAGTAACAGGTAACAGGAAATCAAATCCTTAAATTTTCTATTATACAATGATTGGAAATTACAAATTGTAGTGATGTCAGTGATGTCTTACTTTCTCCTCAGGGAGACAGCGTACCCAACACCACCTGCAGTTATAGTCCATAGTGGGCCTGCTCCAACTTTGAATTGGCAGAGCAGAGGGGTACAGCTGGATAAGGTTGCTTACACCCTGATAGCCAGGAAGCACAGAGAAAGAAAGGCCTGGTGTAAGAAATTACTATGCTGTCCGCAGCCAGGAAGGAAAGAAGGAAGGGAGAAGCTGAGAAGGAAGATGCACTCTTCTAGGTCTTATCTCCAGAGAACTGCCTCTACTCACCTGCCACCTCAACATGTCAGCTAAAGCACTCATCGGTTCAGTCCCCTCTGGGAGTCCCATCACCAACCTCCTGAGGCTCAGGGTAGTACACTGCACACTGGAACTACAGTGGTTATGGTAGCTTAAGAGTCAAGCTGTTGAAGTATGGAAAATTAATTTCTATTCTATAACACACTATCAACATTTATATTTTTTAAAAATACATTTAGTACAAGGTCTAAAGTGTCTCATTACACAGCTCAGACTCATAGTGATCCTGCAGTTTTCAGTCTCCCAAGTGTTGAGATTATAGGCAAGTGACACCACGCCCAGTCTCAATTGCCCCTCTTAGCTTGCCCTTGGCCAGGGACAGCAAGGCACACTGGGGATCAAACTCCCATCCCTATGTCTGCCTAGGCAGTCAAAGTTTCATATTCTTATCTGAAGTCTCCAGTTTGCTAACAGAAATCTCTTGTTTACTTACATAAAGTAATAGATATACCACTCAGGAAAATTTGAAAGGTACCTGATGTTTCATAGATATTAGGTAGTGGGAAATAAAAAAAAGAAAGAAATCTTAAATTAATTAATTTATTTATCTGTATATGCATACATGTATTTATTCATTTATCATGGAACTGGGCATTGAATTCAGGACCTTATACTTGCCAGGCAAGAACTTGTGCCCTAAGCTGTCTCCCCTGAAATCTTAAAATTAGTTGTGTTAACCTGAGAAAACACTACATGCTTAATACATGATTTTATATTATTTATGCCTATGACATTTTTTGTGATTTATTTTGTGCCACTTACTAAGATCTAGGTGGTGTGGAAAGCAGACATTTCTTTAAAAATATAGATATCTTTCATGAAAATTTTTGTCCTTTTACGCTTCGTTCATAGGCCCAGAGTGGCAAGCAGTGTCACTTAGGATATTGTTGCATTTTTTCAAAGACCTGAACATATACTCCTCAAAACTAAAATACTGGGCTGGGGAGATAGCTCAGTAGAATAAGCACTTGCCTGGCAAGTGCAAGGGCCTGAGTTTAAGCCCCAGTTCTTCAAAACAAAACGAAAACAAAAAACTAAAATACTCAGAAAAATGATGGGCATAGTAATCACGGTGAGCATTGTGGGTATGAAGAGAAGCAAATGTAGTTTAGAGCCACAAAGACAGGGCAAGTGTGGGGCGTGTTTGCGGCTCAGTGAGAGTGAATCTTGGCAGGAAGATGAAGTGATAGTGCCTCTAGCTGACGTTGAATAAACTGCTGGGATGTTTGAGCTTTCCTCAGGATGACATTCATACACCTGAACAGTCTTTGTTGCTTCTGAGAATCTTCTCGCTTTATGTAATGAACATCCTGGGAACTATCTTCTTTATCAATATAACTGCTAATATATATATAGCTATCCCCTATACATAAAGAGACATTGGGATTTGTACAAAAATTAATGTGAAATTGGACTTCAAATTTTGAAGAGGCAATTTTTCAAATGCTCATTTAGTGGAACACAAAATATGTAACATGTATTAATAACGTATCATATGAGTGAACCTCATCTATGATGTTAAACAATAATCAAAGTGAAGATGTCAACTTATTTATGACAATCTGTTACAATCTCTCCAAGAAAAAAGTAGCGGCACATTCAAGACATATTAAAAAAAAGTCCAATCAAAAAAAGAAAAATGAAAAATGGAAGGAAAAAGAAAGAATTCATCTGATGCTCATTTACACACAAACAGTATCTTAGCTGATACCCAGAAGAGAGCCCTTCTACCCATCTTAGGGTGTCTATTGGTGTACTGCTCCTTTGCATAATGGTTCACTTTTTTTTTTTCTCTTATAGACCTGGAGATTTTTTTTTTTATATATAGGACTAGAGATCGAAATCAGGACTTTGCACTTGCAAGGCAGTAAACAATGGGTCAGAAATGGCCCGTAAGGTGCCAAAATGATTGTTGATTCATATACAATAAAAAAATACTGAAACACCTCTACAAATGTTAAAAAAAATACCTATTTTAATTAGAGAAGCAGTGCTGGGCAGTTGATATGAGATTGGTGCACTGTTGGTCTGTGCCCAGATTCTAGGGGAAGTGAGGTGGCTACTTTTAAGGTTTCAAACCCGTAGCACTGAATATTTGTGGATGAACTTTGAGTACAGGGCACAAAATCCTTTAAGAAAGCCATACTTGTGGTCTGAGTAGCTTTTGACTATTATTTAATAGATGTTACTTCTTGGTCTAATTTTTATATATATATATCATCATGTGGCACCAGGCATTGAACCATGGTCCCTGCAGTTGCTTAAGATTTGCAGTTGCTTAAGATTTCCTAAGCAGGCACTTTACACTGCTGAGCCATCTGGCCGGCCCTTAATCTAATTTTCTTGATGCCTTACTTTTCATTACTTTCCTATAACTTATAATCTCATATGTTCTTTTATTTTGTTCAATATTACCAAACACCATCTATGGAACACTACACAGATTAGAAATACAACGATCATGCTATTATCTCATTTAATGTTTTATTCTTTAGTTGTTTCTAGGGATCGAATACAGGAGCTTGTGCTTGCCAGGCAGGCACTTACCCACTGAGCTATCTCCCTGATCCCAATATTTTATTCTTACTCATTCATTGAATAACATGTAATTTATCTAAATTTCAAATTTTAAGTATGATAGAAATGCTTAAAATGATCAAAAAGTTATTTTGTGAGAAATCCAAAGGAGACAGTTACATTTGAGCTAGTAGAGTTTTGCTTCTATTGCCTAAAAATAATGTTATCTGAACTCTTTGTAGAAAATTTCAAAAAATTTATTTTTGAGACATTGCAGTTTAATTCAAATTTCAAGGTGATCAGTATATTTTAGCTAGCAGATTAACTTTGTCTAATAAAAAAATAGTGAGAAAAACAAAAATCAGATTTACTTAAGAAAAACTGCAATTCTTAAATTTTAACACTAAGGGGCCGACGAGATGGCTCAGCGATCTAAAGCGCCTGCTTACGAAAGCTTAGGCAACCTCAGGGACTGTGGTTCGATCCTCGGCACCACATGCTGCACCAGCCATACCCCCAGGACAGGCTGAGCCGGCCATAAGAAAAAATAAAAAATAAAAAATAAGTAAGTAAATAAATAAATTTTAACACTAAGAAACAAACCAATTATACTTTAAGTTAAAAATCGACTATAAATTTTTATTCCAAAAGTCAATAATGTTCTTAGGTAAGGCAAGATGGTTCAATAGTCTACAGCTTAGGCAACTGCAGGGACCTTGTTTTGATCCCTGGCACCACACGCTGTACCAGACCCACATCCAGGGCAGGCTGAGCTGGCTATAGTACAAAAAAAAAAAAAATTGTTCTTAGTCTTCATATTAATTTTATAATTCCCATGATAAAGTTCTGCTTTAAAGATATCCACTTTTAGTTATTATCAACTGTGTTCCAAAAGCATTTGTGGAAAATTCCAGAAGCAAGTAATTTATACATTTTAAGTCTAATTGTGTAATGCTCTTGTGCAGTTTGCTATGTTCCATCCTCTAAGGATGTGAAATATCTCTTTTTTCCAAACTGTATATGCTACCCAACACTTGGTGAGAGAGGCACAGAGACAGAGAAAAAAGAAGAAGAGAGGAAGAGAAAGAAAGAGAGCAATTCTTATAACTATTGACTATTTCTGCAGCTACTGAAAGCGTTAAAATTTTCATGTTACTGTTCATAAGCACAGACTAACATAGTGCCCTGTGACATAAATTTTTAAACTGCTGTCACTCACACAGAAGAAATTAGATCCAAATCAAAACCTCTAGAAGGACATATTTCCATGTCATTGCTGTCACCTTGATATTTTCAAGTAAACCAAGAAATCATTTTCTTTCTGAATTGCCTTAGTTGTTTTGTTTTTCAGTGAGTTTAGGAAGCACTAAAAGAAACAAACAAAAAGAATAAGGATCAGGCAAGAAAACAGCAGAACTTGGCCAGTGTTATTGTCTAAATAAAACAACAACCAAAATATTTCCTCTTTCCTCCTCTGCCTGAGGTTCTCACATTCTCACACAGAATTTTCCTTACATTTTCAAGGACTGGCCCCTCGGGCTGAAATCAGAATTTTAAGAAGATATCTACTGACTTTGAAAATAATGTACACAATAAGAAACAGAAATAAACAAAACAGAACAAAATGAAAAATGACTGCAGAAACTAGTAATAAGTACACAAAGTACACAAGAATCTTTATTACATTTTGCAAGCACTTTGTTCTACATTTCAAAAACGCCACCATCAAGCTGTTGGCACATTTATGTACAAAACAGATTAATTGTAACGCCTGCTACAAAGCACTCTGTGAAAATACAAACTCTAATACCAGAAATGAAAGCCAAAAGTGTCAACATCGTTACATAAATTTGAGAGACAGTTTTAAAAATCATCACAAACTATAAAGACACAGAACTGAAACACTATAATATAGAATTTAAAGAAGCCCATTAATACTTTTGCTGAATATGTTTAATACTGCATTTATCAGAAAAATGTTGAACCAGTAAGATAATCTAAGTGTAGAAAAAAAGTCAAACGAACTCCAA
>PVKN010042778.1:0-10342 GCA_004027915.1 Capromys pilorides | reverse complement strand
TGGCACAGCATGTGGTGCCGGGAATCGAACCGCGGTCCTTCCATTTCTAAATTTTCTTAAGCAGGTGCTTTAGGCCGCTGAACCATCTCGCCGGCCCCCCAAAAAAGTTTTTATGTTTATTTATTTATTTATTTTTGCGGGACCAGGGATTGAACTCAGGACCCTGTACTTGCCAGGCAGGCACTTATTCTACTGAGCTGTCTCCCCAGCCCCCCTTTTTTTTTTCCTGTGAAATATTTTTTATAAAATATTTTTACAAGCTGGGCGTGGCGGCACACACCTGTAATCCCAGCACTTGGGAGGCTGAGGCGGGAGGATCGGTGCGAGTTCGAGACTAGCCTGAGCTACAAAAGTGAGCTCAAGACTAGCCTGAACTGCATAATGAGACCCTGTCTCAAAAAGACAGAAAAAATATTTTTCATATGGAATAAATTTATCTCTTTCAGAGTTAACGATGAAGATGTCAGATTAATGTTATGGGATACCGCAGGTCAAGAGGAATTTGATGCTATAACAAAGGCCTATTACCGAGGTAAAATGTGAGACTTTATTTTGTTATTTTAAAAAATTATTTGGGTGTGGCTAGAGAAAGAACTATGCTTTCTTTGTTTCCCATGTAAGGATTTCTCTTCAAGAAAAATTAAAATAAGGCTGCAATTCTTGCTCAGTGGTTGAGTGCTTGCCTAACGTCCTCCATGAGGCCTAGCCTTGGTTTGATCCTGAGGATCACAACAAAAGTTGATTTAAAAAGTAACTGAAATAGTTTCAAAGTGTTTTTTTAACCCCAATTCATTAGTAAATGGTACTTTGTACTATAGGCGGTTTGTCTGTCTTAGAATTATATGACTTATAGGCAAACTTAGACTGAATAAAACTATTAGATGCCTATTCTGACTTAATTAAGGAAATTAATCTGTTATCAGGGTGGAAACTCAGATGTGAAAAGTTAAGCCCCTCAAATATGGTGGCATTTTTGTTGTGATGCACGAAACTGCACAACACAGCCTTTTCTGTGCTTAGCAGTTCAGGATGAGATATGTGTGAAAGGAAGGACCACAGTGGTTGAGTTCAGTGTTCTAAGATGTGGGTTTCAGTTCCTCAAGAAAGGCTCAATCAAACCTGAATTTCCTTTAAATTTTTCCTGCAGATTTTTTTCATTTCTTTTGAAATTTAAAGTTTAATGTTAGACCTCATGTGGTAGCATACACCTGTAATCTCTGGAAAGCTGAGGCAGGAGGATTGCAAGTTTGAGCCTAGCCTGGGCTTCTTAGCAACTTAACAAGATCCTGTGTCAATGATCGAAAACTGGGCTGGGGCTGGGGCTCAGTGTGAAGGCCCTGGATTCAATCTCTAGTACCACGAAAATGAACATTTCTATATCCCTCCAACTCACTACCAGTAGTGATTAAAATGGCAGAATAAAATAATTGAAAGCTTAAAGCCCAGTATATATTTAATGACTCCTGCCAACAAGTGTTTAGTACTGTGGCATCTGGTGTTTGACTTCCTTTACTGTGGTACTGGGGGTTGAACCCAGACGAGGCATGCACTCTACCATTACAGCTCCAGCCAGGCTTGCTGTTTAAAGATTCAGCCCTTTATCCATTTCTTCTTCTTATCTCTAAAATCTAGTTCTCTATATAAAGACACTCTCTGATCGATGATTCCCACTTACCAACCTTACTAGCCATGCTCATTTCTCTGTCCTCAAACACACTGAGCACTTGGTCCAGTAACTCTACCTGCCCCTTTTTACTATGACTTCTGCATAGCTTTACTTCTTTTGATCCTCATCTTGCTTTTTCTAGTCCTGTGAACATTTGCTTGCCAACCTCTGTGATTCTGCCCTGTGTTCCCTGCCTAGTACTTGCTGTGCAAAATGTCCAGCCCAGTTAAACCCCAGTATCTCCAGTGTACATCTGAACGCCTGAGCCTCATTAGAGAATATCAGATAGAACCACTGTGATTGAACTTTGAAGTTACGATCGTATCACCTTAATGAGTACACAGTGCTACCAGGCACTTGAGACACTGGTTTATTTCAGCCTCTGTCATTTTCCAGAGAAGCTGTATCATGCCCTCTCTTGCCCTAGCCTTTAGGGTTCCTTGTTCTTCTCTACTCTCAGCACTTTCTTGCTTTATTTTTCTTTGAAAAATTAATGCAGTTGTAAAAAGTTATTTTATCTTTCACACTGGCAATTCAGTTCCTTACAGTTTGAAGTGACTTTCTGTGGTGTGTGTCACAGCCTTGTGTGCTCAGGGCTTTGTGCTCCTCCCCTCATCCCCTGCTGTTTGCCCTCACACTTCCTTCTTGAGCTGTCTGCAGATTCCTGTTTGCTTTTTGCACTGAGCCTGGAATGCTTTCTTGTGCCATTTGCCCTTCTGCTTAACAGCTCAGGAATCTGTGTAACCATCTGTGGCTCCATCACTGAAAAACTTACTCTTTGAATTTTTTTTTTTTTTTAAATTTATAAGATTTTTAGATATAATTTTTTGAATTTCTTCTCTAAGTTTCTCTTATGTTTGTGCATTTACTTCAGTTACTTGAGATTCTGGCTTATGGAGTTATAGTGCTTTTCTTTGTTTTCTTTTTTGGTCTTTGTCTTCCCAGTCTCATTGCCCAGCACCTGTTGGCTCAGGTGAATTCAGTAGGTTTTAGGAGGCTGTATGATTTAGGTTAGGTTTTTTGTTTTGTTTTGTTTTCTAGTACTAGCAATTGAACCCAAGGCCTTTACACTGAGCTACATTCCTAGCCCTTTTCTATTTTTCAGTTTTGAGAAAAGGTCTTTCTTTGTATATTGTCCAGGCTCAGCTGAAATTTGAGCTCTTACTTCAGCCCTCCAGAGTTCTGAATTACGTAGTCTGCCACCATGCCCTACTACTTGGTTTGATTTTATCTTCATAAGTAGAATGATAGTAGTTGAATAGTCCTAAAGACTCAGGTCTTAGTTACTCTTCTCTCATGGCTGGGACAAATGCCCGACACACAAAATGAAGGAAGGAAAGGTTTATTTGGCTTACAGTTACTGAAGGTTTCAGTCCATACTCATGGCTCCAAGGCACACTGGCACATGGCAGAGGTCAGCAGTTATGGCAGCAGGACAGCAACAAAATGGTGACAGAGGCAACCGACCAACCAGGGGAAAAGAGAGCAATGGGGAGAGTCTGTCTCTCTGTCTCTCTTTATGTTACATTCAGGCTCTCTGCCTCAGCCTGTCAGCTCAGGCCACACCCATAATCCCAACAGTACTTAGACCCATAATCCCATCAGTACTAAAATGCATAATCCCAGTGGATCCTGAGTCAAGTCTCAAACTTTAGAAGTCCCTGCCCCATGGTTGCATGAGGTTTTGGGGGGACAACTAGACACAAACCATAACAACTTGGAAATCGGCAATGGTTTGTTCAAAGTCTCTTAAATTGTCCTGCCTTGGCTTTGACGAAACTGAAATCAGAAACCTTACCTTTGATAGGTTACTTTATACAACTTGAAAAGGTCCTAGATTATCCCAGAAACAACATTTACAAATAGGTATATTAAAACAGCAGTGTGACAATGTACTTAACTGTCTGTGTAAATAAAATTTCCCATTGATAGTGTTAATGGCCTTTTTTAATATGACTGTGTGAACCTCTGCTTCTGATAGGCTTAAACACTGATTTTACTGATGTGGCTTGCTGCTACTATATTGTATTTGTAGATTTATACTGATTATTAAAAATACATGAAAAATAGGACAGGGGGCTAGGGAGATAGCACAAGGTCCTTATTTTGATTCCTGGTACTAACTATAGGGGAATGAAACTCTGAACCTGAAAGATACTTGGGATGAGTTCGTGTTCTCTAAAACCAAGGAATGAATTTTAGGAACAAATGGAGATTAAGAGCAGAATATATTTATTGAGGAAGGAAAGCTCCTGTCCGAGAGAAGGACAGAAGGGGGGCTTGAGCAGGAAGTGGTCTCTTCCAGGGACTTTTATAGAGTAAAACCATGTGATGAGGCAGAGCTAAGGTGGAGAACATGGGACTTGCTTAGGTGGGCATGAGCTGGGGCAAAACTGTGGTCAGTGAATGAGATTACAAGCACCATTGCTCAGGCATAATTGATTAAATTCAGAACTGAATGAAGAAGGGAGTCACGTAACAATTGAGCACAAATATAGAACAGGAGTTTATCCAGTAGCCAGCAGGGTAGCATTTGGATTAGTGACTCTTCCTGGCTTCCTCAAGGTGATGACCAATCCTGGATGCATATCTTTAAGGAAGTCAGCATTTGTTTGATCTTTGGTCTCTAGGTCTGGCCTGCAGTGGGAATATCCGTCTCTCTCACAGTTGCAACATATCTTGTCTTCCCTGCTGTCTCGTTGAGAGCCTGGCCCTGTGTGACTGTTTATAATATTTCTATCTCATTTAGCTGCCTACAACAGTACCACAAGAAAAAAAAAAAAAAAAGAATATAAAATGAAAGAAAAATAGGATGAATTTGAGAATCTCTGGAACATGTATTATTTTTCTCCTTTTAAAAATGTATAGAAATAACTAATAGCTAAAAACAGTAATTGTACTAACATGAAGTGGACCAAAGAAGTTGTTCTTCTCAACTGGTACTAAGGGAACTTGATTTCTACTGCCTGCTCAGAGAAACCTTTTGTTTTCATGAGAATTCAGAGTGCTGAAGGCACCTCTGTCCTGCCTGCTATTGGCTGTGGCCTCGGGGCCTCCCTTCTATAGTAGCTTTGCTTATCCTTCTCTTGGTAGGCTGGGAATTATGTAAGTCCTCCTCTAGGCTCTTGGGCAGGTGACACTTTTATTGACATTTTGATAAACAGATATTAAAGTATAAATATTGTGAGGTTTTCATACTCATTCCACTTCCTCCTTATCATTTTCACTTGTTCTCTATACAGTGATGGAGATTGGCTCCAAAATCTCACAGTCTAAACAGGGACCCACCACTGAGCTACACTGCAAAGCCTGTTTCAGTATTTTATTTGCACACAAGTTAGATCTTTTTTCTTTTTTTTTTTTTGTCTTTTTGAGACAGGGTCTCGCTATGCATTTCATGTTGGCCTTAAGCTCACTTTCGTAACCCAGGCTGGTCTCGAACTCACATTTATCCTCCTAGATCATTTTTTACATTGATCAGTTTTATCTTTTCATTAAGCATTTTGTTTTGGGATAACTATATAGTCACAGTTTTGCCTTTTTAAAAGTTTTTTTAAAATTATTTATTTATTTGGTACAGGGTCTCATTGCACAGAATGGACTCATAGTGATCCTCCTGCCTTAGCTTCCCCCAGTGGTGGAATTACAGGTGTGTGTCACCACGCCCTGTTTGGATGGCTAGCACGGCACACTGGGGGTTCCAGGAACTGTCATGACCAGGGGTCAAACCCAAGTCTTTGTGCTTGCCAGGCAGGCGCTTAGACTGCCAAGCTATCTGCTCAGCCCTTGTCTTTTAAGTATATAGGTACATTATGAATACATGAAATACATAAATATTAAATGCAAAAAAAGTTAATATACTGGTTAAAAAAGAATGCTGTCGTATGAAATTACAAAAAGCTTGAAAGGAAATTTCCCAACCTATCTCTTCCCTCAGAAAAAGAACACATCTTATATCGAGAATTTAGAGAATTGAAATCATCTGGTTAAGTAGGTTGAGTGCCTAATTTTAAAGAAAGGCCGGATAGCTGAAACTATTTTCATTTCCCGCTATAGTTTAGGTCTTGTAAATGCTTTCGGTAATTTTTATCTAAAGACACCTCATCTTGTGTCCAAGATTATTATTTAACTATACTCATCCAGTTTGTGTATTTAATATAATTTGGTATTTCTTCGGTTTCCAGAAATCAAACTATGAAAGTTCCATAATTGCAGTATTTGCATCTTAATTTACTTTGCAAGATCTTTAAGTTTTCCACTGTGTTTTACTTTAAATAAAAAGACTTTGGTCAAACATGCTGGCGCAGACCTGTAATCCTGGCACTCAAGAGATATAAGCAAGGGGATCACAAGTTCAAGGCCAGGGGCTGAGGAGATAGCTCTGTGGCACAAGTGTCTGTCTGGCAAGTGCAAGGTCGTGAGTTTGAACCCTGGTCCTGCCAAAAAACAAACACACACACACACACAAAAAAAAAAAAAAAAAAGAAAAGAAAACACAAGTGCAAGACCAGCCTGGACAGTTGAGCAAGACTGTCCCATAGTAAATTTTAAAAATGACTGAAGGAACAGAGCACTTGCCTATCATTCATGAGCCACTGGGGTCAGTCGTCAGTACCACCGCTACAGTAAACCACAAAAGGCTTTAACTGTCTTTGCTTTGTTTGCAACTTTTGGAATGGTGATGTTTGGTAATGGTAATGTGCCTTTGAATGTTGGATGTGTTTAACTTTTCTTTTGTGTAGGTTCTCACAGTTAAGAGTTTGCCTTGGATCTTGGAGAAGACTTGAGATTTGGGACTTTTCAGCAATGCTGAAACTGTTGGTACTTTGGCAACTCTTAGAGATGGACTAAAATGTCTTTTGCACAAAGGGATGTGCAAGAGACTTTAGGGGTCCAGGGGCAAAATGTTATAGTTTGTGTCTAGTTGTCCTCCCATAGCATCATGCAGTCATGGGGTGGGAACTTCTAGAGTTTGAGATTAATGATCCACTGGGATTATGAGTGATCTAATACTGCGATTATGGGTCTGAGTACTGCTGGAATTATGAGTGTGGCCTGAGATGGATAGCCTGAGGCAGAGGGCCTGAATGTAATATAAGAGAGATGGAGAGACAGTTTTCTCTCTGTAGCCATTGTTGTTCCACCACCATGAACTGCTATTCTCTGCCATGTGCCAGTCTGCCTTGGAGCCGGCTGAGTATGGACTGAAACCTCCAGTAACTGTGAACTTAATAAACCTTTCCTTCTTTCATTTTGTGTGTCAGGTATTTGTCCCAACAACGAGAGAAGAGTAACTGAGACACCAGTACCCCAGAAAAAAGAAAAAAAGAGTTCTGTATCTTTGGATAGAACAGGGTGCTTCCCACAGTGGACCAGGAATCCTGAACTCTTCTCTGATGAGACTTCCCTTGGCCCGACTGTAGTAGTGGTCAGATGACTAGGTTTATTGGCTAGATCATGCATTCCCCCATCCCCCTTGTTCAGCTGAAGTTAGAGTTAGTCTGCCTGAACCACATGGCTACCATACTGTGCAGAAAAGGTCTTGTAATGAAAACTAGACAATCAGATAGCGTCTGCTGCTAATCAACTCAGATGATAATGTCATTAGATAGAAATAAAAGACTAGGAGGAGGAGAGCAGGACTAGGACAGTGAGTTAAGGTACAAATTTAGTGATGGACTATACCTTACACAGTACTCTTTTAAATCCTAGAAGTGAGTTATTCATGACACATAAAACATTAATAAGTTATAAAATTTAAATTTTATTATAACTCAAAGGCCTGGTGCTAGGTATGGCATTACATGAATGACTATAATTTCAGCACTTGGGAGGCTGAGGTAAGAGGATCACCATGAGTCTGAGTCCAGCCTGGGCTACAGAGTGAGTTCACAGTAAGACTGCTGCTCCAACCTCCAGACTCATTGTACTAAAACCATTGCTGAGAAGCATTGGTTGGCTTAATTGCACAGTGAGACAGGTTGAAACATGACTTTCTTGCAAATAGGTAACAGTAGGTCGTAGTAGAAACTGCCTTTTAGGCTCTCCAATGACTCCTTTAGAACTCGAGAAAGTCTTCTGGGCATTAGAAATCAGTGCTTGGTACAGAAAGATGCATACAGTGTAAAATAATTTTCACCATAGTATTTTACTATGACTTTGACTTATAGGTGAGCAAAACATTTTTTTCTTCTACCTTTGTTTTTTGATAGTCTTGCTAACAAAAAACATTAACTGTCAAGCATACAGATATACATTTAGTACAAGTTTTTTTTGTAACCCAGGAGCCTTTGTAAGGAAATGAAGATTCAAAAAAACTAAGCCTGAGCATTTTTATACTAGGTTTGGAGAATAGTGGAAAGCTGTACGAAAAGTGTGGTAGGAAAAAGAGCTACAAGCAATAAACTGGTGGGAGCTCAGCAAGGCCTGCTTGTTTGGAGTCTTTGTGGGGTTTCTCCCTTTTCTGGGGATAAAACTGTCCCCTTCTTTCAGGTAAGAAGACTTCTCACCTAGGGTCTTGACCAGCTTTGGTGCAGGTGGGTCCAGAGAGACCCTGGCACCTGCTGTTACTCACATGCCTGAGGCTTGAAGTTTTCATTCTGCTATAGTGCCACATTTTCAGGGTTAGTATATCCTATGTATAAATGAGGTTATAGGCTTGAGACCTGTTGTTGTCTGAGTGTATGCTCATAAACAGGATAGTCTCCTTTTTTAAAAGTACCTTTTTTCCACAAACAAATATAAATTGTTGAATGTAAAATGGCCCCAATTAAGCGCCCAAGTAGAAATGTAAGAGTGATGTAACAACTGAGTTATAAAGACTGTGCAGAAGTCTCATTTATCTGTTTTGACATTACAGGCTCAGAGTATGTGATAGGTTGGCCCATTGAATAATAGTGTACGCTATCAATGGCACACAGTGTCGTAAAGGGTGCCAAACATTTTAAACCGAGAGCTGTGTCTATGATCAGGAATGCACAGTGCAGAAGCCTTGTGTTTCCAATTGTCCTTTGTTCTTGTCAGATGTCTTATACAGCATTGGTTAACCTCAAATGTGCATGTGACTCCTGGGGCCTCTGCTGAGTGCAGGCTCTGCTTTAGCAGATCTGTGACCACATTGCCACAGTGCCCAGGTGGTGCTGGTCTGTACTACACCCCGCCCATCAGGTGGGAGTCTGTGCTGCAGAGCTTTCCAAGACTTCAGCACTGGAGCACTCCTTGCTTGCCTGTCTCAGCAGTGTTTCTCTGAATCGCAGTAGCTTCTTTGGGATGATTTTATTAAGGAGGAATAAGTAATTGCTGTTAGTGAATATATCATTGATTTTGAAAATACAGTCAGATTTCTTGATTTGTAATTGAGTGTAGTGGTTTGAAACCATTCATTTGTAGGGATTCATTCGTAGGTGGTATTGAAGGAATATTAAGGTCTTTCAAGTGGGTGAATGGAAAAACATTAGCTAGCAGCCTTTACAATCAAATCCCAGCACTCAGATGAGGCATGTGGATTACCTCAAGTTCAAGGCTAGCCTGGGTAGCAAATGAGTTTAAGGTTCAAGGCCAGCACGAACTAAAAAAAGAAAAAAATCAGTGTAAATTCAACCAGCAAGATAGCTCAGCAGACTAAGTGCCTGCTTTGGCAAGCACAGGAACCAGGGTTTGATCCCCAGTCCCGCATGCCACACTAGACCTGGCCCTGGAGCACACTGAGCCTGGGCCAGCCCAGGCATGGTGGCACATGTCTGTAATTCCAGCACTGAGGAGGCTGAAAACAGGAGAATCATTCTGAATCCAAACTGTGCAGTAAGACCCTGTACCCAATACATAAATGAAAAAAAAAAAAAAGCTATATCCAAATGACTGCGACAGATAATTTCAAAGTGTTAACTCTATAAAAAGTGACAAGTGTCAGTGAGGAAATAGAGGTCAAAAACAGAACCAAATGGATAGCGTAGCTTTATTTTTTAAAAAATGTTTTCATTACCTGGGCGTGGTGGCTCACGTCTGTAATCCCAACACTTGGGAGGCTGAGGCAGAATTGGTGCAAGTTCGAGACCAGCCTGGGCTACAAAGTGAGCTCAAGGCCAGCCTGAACTGCATAGCGATATCCTGTCTCAAAAAGACAAAAAGCAAACAAATAAAATAAATAAATATTTAGAATACATAATGATTACATTTGTCATGGGGAGTTGGCTCATGTTCATAACATTTCTTTTTGTGTCCTGTTTCTCTCCACTTCCTCTTTCTCCATCTCTTGGTCCCCTTCACGTTAGCAAAGCATCTGTTTCTGCACTTGTCATCTATCTTTAATTTTGCTCTTTATTTATATCTTGAGTTTCCTATATAGGAGAAACCACATGGTATTTAAACTTTTGTGGCTGGTCTCTTTCACTTAACATTAGAGTTCAAAGTACACCCATTTTCCTACAAAGGACTTCGGTCCACCCTTCTTTATAGCAGCATAGCACCCCACAGTGTACATAAATACCACACTTTGTTTATCCATTCGTCTGGTGCTGCACATATGGCCCCTTCCAAGGTTTAGCTGCTGTGGGCTGGCATAACCCTGGGAGTGTGTGTGTCGCTGTGATGCGATGTATTTAACTCTTCTAAGAAGATACCAGGAAGAGAAACATTTGGGTCAAATGGAATTTCTAGTTTTAGGCTTTTGAGGAATCT
>PVKN010042777.1:0-10343 GCA_004027915.1 Capromys pilorides | reverse complement strand
CTACTTGTTATCTTTTGAAAGGCAAAAATCAAATTTTTTCATGATTTGATCCCAAACTCTTGGCTTTTTTTGATTTTACATATGTCCTGAAATAGCCTGAAGTGTGATTTCTTTAATACAATCTTAGAATTAAAGCCAGAATTTAGGAAATTAATTCACTCAGGACCAACTGGATTTTTCAAATTATCCCAACCTCTTAATTGACTATATTTTCTTCTTGCTATTCCTTTCTCATATTCTGTTAGAATTAAATTTAAAAATTTGGCTTTTTTTCAACTTGGCTTTTTCTTCACCCTAATAATGGTCCAGAATTCCACTTATATACAGATATTTGTACTTATTCCTACCATATTATGTTACTTAGTATCATGTGATTTTACTGAAGAAATAATAAATGTTAGCTATCACTTCCTTGCATTACTTTCTAATTTCATATCATGATAAACATAATGTTCTTTTTAATAACAATTATTTAGACATAACTGCACTATGTTTTAATTCTTCTTCACCCTGATTTATAATTCATGGATTTTCTTTAGATATATTTTTCATTTTACTGAGATACACGGTAGTTACTTTCCCATTAAGATCTGTAGATAAAGGGCTGACCAGGTAGCTCAGATGATTAAAGTGCCTGCTTAGGCAGATGCAGGGGCTGGGGATTTGATCCCTGGCCTCCTATGCTGGCCCACCCCAGGGGCACTGAAATGACATTTGAGACTGGACGCAGTGGTGTGTGCCTGCAACCCCAGTGCTTGGGGAGCTCAAAACAGGAGGATCGCTATAAGTCCAATCTGTGTCGTGAGACCCTATAGATTCTGTACTAAATGCAAAATGAATACAACAAACTTAGGTGGCATGCAGTGCCAGGGATCAAACCCTGGCCCCTGCACTTTTCTACACAAGTGCTTAGCCCGCTGAGCTATACTGCCAGCCCGTTGGGACTATCTTATTTCATTTTTCTTCTATCCTTTTTGCTTTTGTGCCTTTGTGCTAGTTCTGAGGAAAGTCTATTCAACATTTTCTGATTATTTAGGTGCATAAATTGTTTGTTTTGCTATCAAACATTTTCATT
This sequence comes from Capromys pilorides, assembly GCA_004027915.1. Classification (NCBI taxonomy): domain Eukaryota; kingdom Metazoa; phylum Chordata; class Mammalia; order Rodentia; family Capromyidae; genus Capromys; species Capromys pilorides. Next base: position 9,268 of record PVKN010042777.1, on the reverse strand, counting down.
TTCAATTTGGATGACCTTACGCTCTACACACAAGGTCTCTGAAGATTTTAACAGTAATGCACTATTCTCATTTTGTAAAAGTCATGTTCTATCATTTTATATCTAGTCTGAGAGAACAGATACACTGCTTTTACATCCACTCTTTCTTTAGACACTGGGGTTTTCTGTGGAGCTGGTGACGTTTGTTGACCTAGCTTGTTTTTCTGCATGACTTACTGTTAACCTGTGTGAACACAGACTCTCTTCAGCCAATAGAGGAAGATGTGGGGTGCACCAGTGTCTAATCTTTTGGGGAAAGATCTTCTTACTCTTTCAGCCAGCCAAGGTGGCAGGAGAACCCTGGACCCCCTGCTGATTCAAATACCAGTCCCTTGAAGACATGCTTAGGAACCCTTCTGTAACTGACACTCAGCTTTTAGAGAAGTCTCCAAATCTGTCTCCAAGTGCAGCATCTATCTTTACCTACACTTGTTCTTAACTTAGATTATCTATCATTTAATCCCACCTCCCTCATTCTTTCAAATATTCAGCAGATTCTTCTATTGATAGCTCCTCTCAGTGTTTCTCAATGCTGCAATCTAATTTTTTTTAATTTTCTTTTACATATTAAGTATATAATCTAAGATTTGCATAGCATGGGAAAAGGAAAGATGCTCTCACATCTGCACTGTGTTCTCTGACTCTCTCAATTTCCTTGGGAAAACAGATGAGAAGTATTGTCCCTGAAGGACTTGTCTCCTTTAACTCCAGCTTTTCCAAGAAAACAAAATTTGAAAACTCTATCTCACGTTTCCCCCCATTAACTCACTTTTCAAATCCTTTCTAGATTTCCCAACAGGGATTTGTTCCTTACCTATATAAACTACCAAGACCTCATCATGATTATATTCGGTGTTAACATAAGTGCACCTTGCACCGTCTCACCTTCCCACAATTTAAAATGATGAGAGTATAGAAGAAAGAGATCAAAAAGAAGACAAAGTAGTCATGACATGATGCAAACAGAGGAGCTGGGTGGACGAGCACCCTTGGGCCAGCAGCTTCAGCTGCAAACAATCCTAGGCAGTGATGAATGGTATGACAAAGGGTCATCATTACCCTCTGAATAGGGACAGCATAAGATGATAATGAATGTGTTTGAAGAAGAAGAATATAACTTCATCTGTTATAGATGGGGGGTATTAGCATTTAGGTTGCTGGATAGGAGGTTATGCTGACATTATTTATAGCTACTATACAAAGCAGTGACAGAGATCCATTGTAAACAATGCCTCTCAAGGCAGCTGCTTTCCATTAAAAACATATAGCACAGAGGTTTGTGGAAAGTGGCTTGGGCTGATGGTATTAAAGGAACTGTCATCTTCTCTAAATCTAGGGCTCATTTTCATTCCTATATTTATTTCCATTAACCTTTTTATATTTTAGCATGATTTTTAATTTTTTAGCCAGAAAAATTTTTAAAGTACAGTTCTACTTGGAGTTCTTATTACTTGAAAATGGGCCAAATTATATTTTTTTCTGAACACAGAAGAAATTTTGTGTAAGACCTAAGCCCTCACAAAAACTTTTTCCCTCTAAAGAGTTTCAATGCCTAAGTCTATTAAGGAATTGTCATTCCCAGAGGAAAAGTCTTACTTTATATGAAAATAGGTTAAAAGGTCATTAACAGCAATACAAAAAAATCTGATTATAAGTGAAAAGCAGCTACTAATATCCTGAGGGTAGAATACATTAATTGTGAAACATGACCTAGATAAGTCCCCACACATCTAATGCTAATCTTTAGTTGTAAAACCGCAGGATCTTGACATCAGAGGAAATTAGAGCCCCTGAAGTGAATAATATTGAAAAGTTCTTATAAAGAAAGAAATTTAAAACCATATTCTATTTCAAAACACTTTTGCAAGATTGATTTTAGAAGCCAAAGAAAGAAATTTTATAACAAAATATGTATAAATGTCTTCTAAATTATCCTTCCTTCCCACATTTCCAGCTCCTTTTCTGGTGTCTTTCTTCAGCAAGCTAGGAAGAGCCAATCCTGTTGCTAGCAGCTCACTACAGGGACCTGTGCCAGTTTCTTCTGCTGAATATTCCCTCCCAGGATTCAGGCACAGGTTCTTCTAATTTCTCTAAATGTCCTTTCCTTTTACTGCTATTTCATTTTCTCTTTGCTTTGCTCTGGTCTGGATTTCTTTCCCCTTCTCTGCTGCCACTACAACCAAGGCTTATCTAGGTTTTCCTTGATACAGGACACAGGTGAGATGATAGCTCTAGGATCATCGCCGCAGTGTTCGAATCCATCTTTGATGCACCTGAGCCCTAGTTTTGCTCTTATCCTAACTGTAAAGAGCCTGGATATCCATCATGTGATAGTTCCTTGTTACAATGGCATCTCCTTCCAAAAAGCTCATTGGGTTCTCTTCCCCTCTGGGTCCAGGCAGTTCTGAAGTAGTCCTTCACCAAGGATTCAAGGTGGACTGATAGAAAAGCAACACGTCCAGATTCTAAACTTGGGTTTCTACAGCTAGTGATGGTCTATGTCACTTGCTGACTGCATAATTTACACCTGTCACTAATTCCTTTTAGACTTCTGTTTATTTGCTTGTGGAATGGAAATAATGTTGTCTGCTTAATGTGGTTATTGGGATATAAATTAATCTATATAGTACATTTGATGACAATTTCTTGATTAACATAAGGGTATTTCTTTTTTTTTTTTAATTATGGCTGGCTCAGCCTGCCCTGGGGGTGGGGCTGGCACAGCATGTGGTGCTGGGGATAGAACCGCAGTCCCTGCAGTTGCCTAAGCTTTCCTAAGCAGGCCCTTTAGACTGCTGAACCATCTTGCCGGCTCCTACATGAGGGTATTTCTTAACCTAAATGATTTTCCTTTATACTTAGTGGCAAAATCAAGGTACAAAGAAAAGGAAAGTGTTTATGCATAGAAAGGAGGATCTAACAAAATCAGTTTAGAGACTGCTTCTTGCACTCTAAGCTGTCTGTAGTCACTTGGCCTCCCCTGCTCTTTATGACACTTGCTGTGCAAAGTAGTTTTCCACTGCTCTTCGCATGGGCTTTTGAGTCTTTTTTTTTTTTTTTGAGGTGTTAATAATTATGGCCCATTAACATTAGTCAAATGATATCATGTATAAGTGAGTCTAAGAAGCTCTTTGGATGGATCACAGAGCAACAGGTCTTGATTTTATATTTCACTCCATTCTCATAACACTCCCTGAAGAGTTCTCAGCAGAATAAACACAGGCTGATACTGCTTGAGGAATCAGATTATCTCAGAATCAATTGTCTCAGAACCTTCTGGAACAACACCAGCTTCAAAGGCTACGTCACCATTCACCCTGCAGAAAAATTTGTTTGGACATATTCCAGATCAGTCCTTCCTAGTCTGAAAGTCATTATCCTTATTTTAGCTTTGTGTGTATCCATGACTAATGATGATTGAAAGTAGACATTTGAGCTTACATGGAATTTTTTAGTGTGTAGCCCCTGGCAATTTTCCTCTCACAGCTGTACCAAACCGTGCTCTACCAGAGGACCAATCACTCAGTGGGCATGTAGTTCCTCAGGCCTGAGAAGGGAAGAGCTCTTTCTTGTAGAAAAGAAAGCCCAATGAGATATAGCAATAAAACAGCCCTGCAGAGCCCTTGGGAAATGCAAAGAGTTAGATGAAGTTGGATAAAGAGCAAATTCTGTGTCTCACGGGTAAGACATGGGATCATGGTTAGAAATGAGGTGCTCCAATCCAGATCCAATACAGGTCAGGGAGATCCAGAGCAAGGAGCATGCTGTAATGAGTGGGAAAGGGAATTTTCAGAGGCTGTGACAGTGTAGTGAGTCTTAAAGCTCAACTTTGGGCAGCAGTTGTGTAAATTTGGCTCTTTTATGGTTTCTATAATGGGCAAATACATTATCACCCCGTACTATCATCTCCTTGGATCACTCAGCCTGAACTTTTCACTAGCTGTTGGATTAGAAAGTCATTTATTCAGTTAGCCAACATTCCTGAGCATCCAATTGGTGCCTGGATCCACCCTAACACAGAAGCAAACAAAATGAATTTCTGCTTATAAAAAGCCTGTTCATTAGTAAATTTATTAATAAGAGAGCAGATTTCTTATGAGTTATCAGAGAAGACACTACAAATAAACCAAGAAAGGCACTCTTACTGCTACACAGAAAGAGCTGGAACATTTCGCATAACAGGTATCATTTAGGCTGGCCTGAAAGCAATGATGGATAAGTCTGACCCTGGAAATTCGGAAATTTGAAGGAAGTGGCATGCGGTTTATAATTACATATGTTCTCCTTTTTTTTTTTTTTTTTTAGTGTATTTGGTACAAGGTCTCAGTACACAGTTCAGCACCATAGTGCTCCTCTTATTTTCAGCCTCCCTAGAGCCATAATTGCAGGAATGTACCACCTCTTCCACACTTGGTCTTAGGCTCAATAGCGCCTGGGGGTGGGGCCAGTGCGGCGTGTGGTGCCAGGAATCAAACCCTGGTCCCTGTGCTTGGTTCTTTGTTTTTACTCTGTATTTAGGCGAGGATCTACAGGTTCTCACTATGTAGATCAGACTCTTGTAGTGATTCTCGTTTTCAGCCTCCCAAATGCTGGATTCCCCGCCCAGTCTCGGTTGATGTCGCAGCATGCCCTGTGGGCGTGGCCAGCAGGACTCACCAGGGATCAAATCTTAGGAAGGCTGTGCTCTGCCTAAGAAGGTGCTTTAGTCAGCTGAGCTATCAGGCTGGCCCGGTTCTTTCAGTCTTAAAGCAGTGTTAAAAGAACAAAATAGCTTAGTGTGACTGTCCTTGGGGTATGTGTTTATGGGTTAAACAGAAGATAATGCTGTGAAAATTAAAAAGAGGAAGTAGGGAGAAAAAATCTATAAAGAATCCTGTGAGCTGCACCAAGGAATCAGAAGGACCCCAGTATAGCTTGATCAGAAATCAAGTCTAGAAGCAAGAAAAACCATAGCTATTGCAATAACTGTGCATAAATTATAAGAATCTGGTAGAAGTCAGTGATTGAGGCTAAGGGTAAAGGAAGTATTTGGGAGCAACTTACCCCTGCACATATCACTAGGACTTGGTGAGCAGCTAGAAATAGGGTCAAGGAGAAAGAAGAAATTTGGAATTTATATTTTTTTGTAGGTTTAAAGACTAAACAAATGAAAGCAGCATTTGGCAGGACAGGAAAGCATAAGCAGAAGTAGAACTGATTGGAAAAGTAATGAGTTCTGTTCTAGATATGTAGATTTGCAAAGACTATAATATAATCAGAATCAATGTACAGTAGAGAGTCAGCCTGATAGCTCAGCGGACTAAAGTGCCTGCTCAGAGGCTAGGGTTCGATCCCCGGCTTGTCATACCAGCCCTGCCTCTGAGGCATACAGAGATGGCAATTGAGCTTAGGTGTGATGGCGTGCTTCTGTAATCCCAGCACTTGGAAGACTGAAAACAGGAGAATCACTAGGAATCTGATCTACGTAGTGAGATCCTGTAGACCCTGTTCTAAATGCAGAAATAAACAAAAAGTACATTAGAAGGTCCAGTATTCTGGGAAGAGGAGGTTTTGGCAGGCTCAGTGAGTTTGTATAGCTCAGAGCACCGAGAATATGCCAGACCACTCAGGGAGAGCCAGTAAGACAGAAGGAAGATGAGGCTGAAGGAATAGCTGGGAGCACATCAGTTCTTGATGCCAGAGGAGAAATAAGAAGGTTTGATGTAGGTGGAGTGAAATAGAACAGAATGATCAGAGAAAAATAAGGTGGGAAGTGATCAAACTGACAGAAACAAGTTTCCAAGGAAAACTTACTGGTGCACTGTCAGTACTTACCTCAGCTTAAATAAAACGCTAATACAAACTCAGAATGAGGAACTACACAATCACTGTTAATCTCTGTAAGAACAATTCCAGCATGGTGGTTTTTATTTCCAGGGCTCTGGTGGATGATGTGGTGCTGGTAATGAAAGGTATGCACGGAAGAGGAGGCAAGAGCAGCAGATGAAAGTACAAGCTAGCAAGGCGAACTGCCCTGTGAAATGCTTGAGTGCCAAGGCCAGAGGAGGAGTAAGCTAAAGAGAACTAAAGGGTGGAGTGAGGGGAGCTATATTACAGATGACAGCATATGCACACTTAGAGAACACAGACATTAGATGATGTGGGGGGAGTGGCCAGGAGCAGGCAGTTCCTGGAAAGCAAGAAGGGTGACTGGAGTCCAGGTAGGGAATTTGTCTTTCATTTTGGCAGCTCCTCTCCTAGAAAGATAAAGATAAAGACAGAATTCAGCAGGCAGGAAACGAAGGGTCTCTCAAGACCCTAAAAGGATGCCAGCCTTCTAGGTCTTTGCACTATCATCTTGAACACACTTTGTTCATGTTATACCCAAGCATCAGAAACACTCAAGGAATGAGCAACCGCAGAATCTGTAGTTCTCTTTGCCAGTTGTCCTCAAGAGGATGAAAACAGGCAGATACTTTGGAAAACATTACTTTCAATGTCTTGCTTTCTGCTCATGTATCTGTCCTCTCTTTAATGGTTGGTAACTTGATGAATTGCTCCTTTTGTAAACTAATGTTAACTGATTATCTCATGTAGCCTTTAAGTGTCTTTTCCCAATATTATTAGCAGTGGTACTCATTGACTTATGGTGTTTTATTTTATTATTATTTTTATGTATTTGATATAGGGTCTCATTATGCAGCTCAGACACAGTGATCCTCCTGTTTGCAGCTTTCTCAGTGCTGGGATTACAGGCATGCTCCACCATGCCCAGTCTCATTTGCAGTCTCAGCATGCATAGGGGCAGGGCTGGCATGATGTGCTTGGGGTGGAACACCAGTCCCTGTATCTGCCTAAGCAGGCACTTTAATCCACTGAGCTATCTAGTCAGCCCTTAAAAAGTAAGTATTTATTTATTTATTTTGTACAGGGTCTCATTAGGCAGCTCAGAGTCATAGTGATCCTCCTATCACAGCCTCCCCAGCACTGGAATTACAGGTATGCACCACCATGCCGGGTTTCAGTAGCCAGCTCAGCGCGCCCAAGGGTGGGACCAGTGCAGCATGTGGTACTGAGATTCAACCCTGTCCTTGAGCTTGCCTAAGCAGGCACTTAATCCACTGAGCTATGTGGCTGGCCCTCAACTTATGATGATATATAATCAAAGCTTTCAAATAAGTTTTCATTTAGTTTTTTCTATAAAGGCTTTTTAAAGTAGCCACCTAAAAGAATAAAGGTGTAGCTTCAGGACAGAGCACTGGCCTAGAATGGGTGAAATCCTGAGTTTATTCTCAGCATCATAGAAACACACCAAAAAAGCTATATGAAAATTATATTATTAAAATTCAAATCTTAAGTTGCAGTTGGTCCCCAAATAGTAAATCTAATGATTTAAGAAAAGATATTTATTCCTTAGGACTGGCAGTTAATGAATACCTATGCAAACATAAATATTAATGATTCTAAAAACATGAAATATATTATAGCTCATAGTATATGAAAAATTATAGCCGTAGGTGACAAAAAAACAGGTATACAGAAGACATTTGGAAAAAATCTCTGATTTATACCATGCCTCTGATATCTTAGTGATTTTTGCCTGTTGGCTTTGTCATATGTGTTTTCTCTCCTAATAGCCCAGCATAAAATGGAAATATCAAAACAGAAATTTCTTAAGTTATTAGTCCTGGAGTGGGCTGAGATGAAGACCCAAGAACACATGCCTTCATCTCAAGGAGTGGTCTATAATATTCTTCCTATAAATTCCTATGATATTAAACGTATTTTTAAATGTGTATATTTGTGAAAATATTTAAAGAGAAGATACAAACGGAGGTTTCAATATATTCTTCCTTGTGTCCAACATATCAAATTGCATTCACCCATCTGGGGAGACTACATGTTGTTAACAGCTCCATCCATATCCAAATTAAGTAAGTTTCTTCCTAAAATACCCTAGGCCTTTGTACAAATGCCTGTACAAACTTACAGAACATGCCTGAGCCCAAAGCCTCCTCCTCTATGACTCACTCACTGATATCAAGTTACTTGATATGTATTTACTCAGGAGTGAGTTAATATACTCTAGGGACTAAACAGGAGACAATTTTCCTCTCTCTATTTCCAATAACATCCAAGAGTATTAGTGTGCTATCTTAGGAAATAGGTGGCTACAGATAAGAACTGAACTAAAGTATCTCTCAGACATGAAAGAAAGGTACCTGGTGTTCCAAATCAGGCGGGTCACAGAGCCAGTGTTTTCGCCAATCAATGCATCTGCTCATAGCTATTATAGATAATGCTGACATTTATTGTCACTGGCCTAAGCTGGAGTAGAGTAGGAGGAAGAAGGCTAAAGCAAAAGTAAGAGGAAAAGTTGCTCAATATCAACCTGCAGTCAAGTGCTTTAGGTCTGTGAGGCCCACTGGGCACCAGGATGCATGAACCCTTTACCCTGCTGAGCACGCTGTGGGCTTCTAAACTCTCCATTGCAATATAACCAGGCTTTACTACACATTCCTATTACTTCATATATTTAGAAAACAAAGCTATTTTAGAAATTCTGAATTTTGATAGGAAACAAGTCAATATTTTGTAACAGTTAAAATTTCAAAAAAACATTTTAATAAGTGTGAACAAAAATCAGTATGGTAATATTCTTCAAATGAGTTGAATATAGAGATTAAATATGAGGGTCAAAGTGGTTTAGGATGAGAGAGGGGAGTAGAACCAACCACAAGCCAACTTAGTTTCAAAGCCTAGGGGAGAACCAAAGTGAGGAGCGAAGGGAATGCCTGTCTTCTCACACATGAGGTATAGAGAAAGATATAGAATTCTGATGAAGTATATGTAAATGCTTATAAAAACCAAAAAGAAGGATAAAATAAAATTCATCTGATAAGTGAAAGCCACAGGAAAAGAACAGAATGTTATCAGAAAACTTCCTCACAACAAAGCACATGTGCAGATTATGCCATATATAAGTCTGCAAAAGTGTCAAAGATCAAAACCAATTGTTTAAAGTTTTCCAGTACACATGGATAAAATACAAACTTACCTATTTTTTTCAAATTCTGTGCAATAGAGATATAAAAATCTGATAAATATAGCAAGAAAAGAAAACTGCTGTCTAATCTCACTCATGAATATTAATACAAAAATTTTATTTTAAAATGTAGATAAATAGAAGCCAAAATGATGCTAAAAGAATGCTATGTTACTCATCATGCCAGGGTAACTTAATTTTTTT
>PVKN010042776.1:0-10343 GCA_004027915.1 Capromys pilorides | reverse complement strand
TCAGCATGTGTCTCTATGCAACAACTTTACCACCTTGATCCCTTAAAGAGCTCACTTTCCTGACTATACAAGTCCCAAACACGGAGGGCTGTCACTTGTTCTTCAGAGAGAAACACGAAGGCATCACGTGGGAGGTAGAGCAGGTAGGACAGGAAACTCCTGTGTGAGTATGCTGCCAGGGGACACCACAGAGCTCATTCTGGGCAGAGCCCTACTGAAGGGTCAGGTTTTCCTAACACAGGAAGTGCCTGCTCTCCTGCCATGATGGCAATGAGGTAAACTGAGGGGACAGCAGTGTGCCGCAAGCCCCTCCAGGAAGGGCCTGGGACCTTTCAGGTCAAGTGTAGAAGTGTGGCAGGACTCAGGGCTCTGGTTGTGCCCTCTGCAGTGTTCCAGGCTTTGCTGCCCTTGCCACAGAGGTCCACGTCCCCACCTGTGCACCAAGAAGGACCAGATCCCAGCTAGGGCACATGGGCCTATCACAGTGCACTCAACACGTCGCCCCTGTCTCAACGGCAGGTGTCATGAGCCGCACCTACACTGCCATCCATCATCATGAGCTTTCCCACAGGTCTTCTTTCCACATCTCTACCCACATTTCTCTGCTTGCACAGGTCCCCTGATCCAGGGTCAATCCGTTGCCCTCCGCACCCTCCCTCCTCTCCACCTGCCCCTGCTGAGCTTCCTGTGTCCCTACAGAGACTATCCACAGAGACCCCCTGCCAAGGCAGCATTCATGCCCCAGCTAGGAGGGCTTGGACAATGATCCATATCTGCAGACAGAGGAGCTCTGAGTTCTGACATGGGTGCCACTTACCGCTTGATCTCGGCCGGGGCTCTTCCTACTGCTGTAACCAGAAAGATGCTCTCCGGGCGAGCTGCTCTGGTGGCTGGGTTATGTTCCCTGCTAACAGGATTTGCCCTGAAAAGACGTGCCCAAGGGGTACTGAGTCACGTCTGCCCCAGCCCTGGCTCACTTGGAAGCCCTTTCATACCTCAAGGGTGTATGCAGTGTTCATGCAGGTCAACTTCTGGAGCCCAACAATGCTCTAGTTGCAGGCAGCCTTCCCGGGGTTTGGAGCTAGAGCTGGTCAGCCTTCGTGCTCTTCCGGGGGTGTGGGGGTTCTTGGGGATTTGTCTTGCCGGCTTACAGAAGCAGAACCTCAAGGGAGCTGAAACTCACATGCCACAGGAAGGGGAAACCCTTTTGCTCCAGCATGGAGTCAAGGATTAGGACTGGAGGAGGTGTGATCCCGGCATCTTTGGTCTCTAAGTCCAGTCTGTGCAAGGCTGGCCTGTGCAGGGAAGGAGGGCCTAAAGTGCTACATGCGTGAATTTTGTGGGAGGCACCAGAAGGAATGAGGGAGGCTCAGAGGACCAACTTGTCCCTCTTCCCTGTGTTCTGTGTCATCAGGTGACTCACCACGATATCAGTTTCCTGAAGTCTCAACCTTCTGGAGAGTGAGGGTGGAGCCCCACCCTAGGGGACCCAGATGTAAGAACTTGGTAAATGCCCAGGTGAGAAAACTCCAGAACAGAAATGCACAGTTTTGTGTGATTTGAAAAGGGAAAGCATTGCCCCATCAGGACAGGCAGAGTGGAATTTGGTTCATCCCCTGGAAGAGGCAAGAGGGAGGAGAAGAGTCCTTAGGGTGGTCCTGCAGGTGCTGAAGGATGTCTCACAGTGGGGTGAACGAAGGCCAGAACATGCACAATGGAACATCATGGGGCCTCCCAAGGTACCGAGACAGTGAGCCGGCTCATGACCTCTGGCACCGCAAGTAAGAAGCAATGGGACGTTTTGGGGCCAGTGAGGGAGAAGTGCCTGCTCGAGGTTCCAGCCGGTGACCTCAAGGAAGGAGGGCCCCCTGCATAAGGAAAGAGGACAGGAGCACGAGGCCAGGTGCCCTGCTCCCTTTTGGGTACAAGCCCCAGCCCAGGCTTGCATCAGCACCACCAGAAGCACCAGCAGCACCAGCAGCACCAGCAGAACCAGCAGCACCAGCAGCACCAGCAGCACCAGCAGCATCAGCAGTACCAGCAGCAGGTCCAGAATCATGATCAGCATGGGTGAGACCCCTTAGGGCCTGGAAGTTTCCTAGGATGCTGCTGAGCACCAGAGTCAGGGAAAGGCCCGCACTGTGGCCGTAGTGTCCCTGTGTCGCCTGAACATGACACAGGGCCTCTGCACTCACGGGGTGCTCAGGGTTGTGTTCTCTCCAGCTAGTGCCATCGCCCCAACAGCCAGAGCTCTGAGCTCAGAGGCTCAGCACGCAGGCTCAGGGCCCCAGGAGGCCGCTTCTCTCCAAGGCCCTGCCTACCCACACAATGTGCAAGGCCCAGCCCAGGCCTGCAACAGCAGTAACAGCAGCACCAGCAGCAGCTCCATAATCATGACCAGCATTAGTGAGAGCCCACAGGCCCTGGAAGCTTCCCAGGATGCTGCTGAGCATCACAGTCAGGTAAAGGCCCGCACTGTGGCCATTGTTTCCCTGTGTCGCCTGAACATGGCCCGAGACTCCTGCACTCACAGGATGCTCAGGGCTGTGTCCCCTCCAGCGAGTGCCATCCCCCTGACAGCTGGAGCTCTGAGCTCAGAGGATCAGCACACAGGCTCATGGTCCCAGGAGGCAGCTTCTCCCCAGCGCCCTGCCTTCCCACTGAGTATGAAAAGCCCTGGCCTGGGTGCCTTCAGTATACCCAGCTGGGAAAGGGCGGCGACAAGTTCCACGTCCTCTGGGCCAGAGCTACGTGGATCATTGCACATGGAAGAGAGGAAAAGGTAGTTCCAGGCCACAGGCTTGGAGAAGTACCTACCTGCTCCAAGAGCCACCACACATGGGCAGGCCCTCACAAAGCCCCAAAGGGCTCGCCTTGCAGCCAAGGGCCCTGCCACCATCCTGGGCTCTGCCTGCCCCCGCACTTGCAATGTAAGAGGCACCCTGGTGTACAAATGTGAGGACCTCCCTTATTGGCCCACAGTGTTCTGCAGTGTCACCCTCAGTGAGCAGATAACCAGGGTACTGTTGATCGAAGCCAACCTGTGCCCAGCACACAGTGGCATCCTGGTGCCTCTCCAGAGGCTGAAGCCCCTGGACTGTGAGGAGAAAACAAAGCTTCAGTGCAGAGCCAGCAGAGCCCTTGGGCCCAGTATCTCCTGGTGCTTCTTCCTGGTGGCCCACTACAGAGAAGTCCTGGCCCTTCGGTCTTTCAAGGGCTCCTTCCTAGATTACTACACCTCAGACACCAGCTACCCCCTCTGCAGGGTGCTTTGAGACGGAGAAGAATCCTGGGCCCTGTGTTTCCCGGAGGTCAACTATAGCGACCTGCAGGACTCTGAGGACAAGGTCTCTGTCTAACCCATGACCTCCCTGCACCCCTCTGGCTCCCAGGGTGTGAAGGGGCCCCAGAGCAGACTGCTGCCTGACCATAGCTGCACTGCTCAGGACCACGCAAAACAGAAGCTGGTAGAGTTCATCGTGAAGACCAAGGGGGCTGATACCCACCTGGTGGACACCATGCAGGGCAGGAAGCTGTCCCACTCTTTGGTGATTTTCTTGCAAGCAAACAGGTACTTGGTCTGCATGGAGACCTATCTAGAGGATGATGACCAGTTGGAAGTCACGGCCCGACACTTAGAGAAAGTCTTCGAGCACAAAAAAGACCCCATGCAGGCCCTGCTCCATGTGGACAAGGTGAGACTGGACCTAGAAGTTCTGCTTCCTGAAGGCATGGTCCTCTCCATCACTGCCTTGGACGGCCTAGACTACCAGGACACAGAGAAGAAGTGCCTGAGGGGGTTCCCAGTGTGGTCCCAAGAGAAGGACCTGGTTGACAGGAAGATCTGCAGAAAGAGGAGGAAGAGATCCACTGGCAGCGGAGAGCAGCTCAGAGTCTGTGGTGTGTGCACAGCCTAGTGGGTGCCCAGTCCTCTCCTGGGGCTATTTTCAGAGTAGCTCTTTTCTTAATAAAACCTCTGCACCCTTCTCCTTAATGGCCTGCTGCATTGTACTTGGGAGGGTTCCTAGCACGGGGAGCATAGAGAAATATGCAGTGCCCTTCTGGGGGAACGGCCCCTGGCCAGGGATGCTGGCTGCTCTCAGTTTCAAGACTCACTGCAAATGCCTGTTGTCTTAGTTACTTTTACTCGTTGCTGGGACAAATACCCGACACTCAAAATAAAGGAAAGAAAGATTTATTTAGCTCACAGTTGCTGGAGGTTTCAGTCCATATTTGGCTGGCCCAAGGCTGAGTGGAACAGGGCAGAGGGTATCCAGTTCATGGCGGCAGAACAACCACTCAACCAGCTCACCGGAGCAGAGAGTAACAGCCCTTTAAAAAAGTCTCTTTGTGCTCAGTCACTCTGACGTGGGCCCATTGTGCCCCAGGGTGGAACCAATCACACCCCAGGATGGGCCCTTGATCCCACTCTAGGGAGGAGCCAATCATATCCTAGGCAGACCCAGGTCATGCTCCAGGGTGGAACCAATTATAACACATAATCCTAGTGGATCATGACTCTTGTCTCAAATTCTAGTAGTCCACGCCCCATGATTGCATGAGGCTTTGGGGGGATAACTAGACATAAACCACAACACCTGTCCTTTTCCAACAAACATTCCACTGAAGCTCCTTGAGATATAATTTCAGGACTCTGCCTCTACCGGCTCAGGCCCCTAGAGGTTTGAGCATACAGCGCAGATTCCCTGCTCTCTTTCCTAGGGGAGAAGCCTCCTTTTAGTCTGCTAGATTAGCCCAGGACTTAGTGGCTAGGTGGGACTTGAGCATCTACCAGCCCTACCATCCGCAGGTGTCACCTTGGCCCACCCTCAACCAAGCACAAGCCACACCAATCTCAAGGGCTTATGCCTCCAGGGACTCACCAACCCTGGGGCTCAACAAGCTCACTCCTCAGGTTCTAGCCAATCCTGCCGAAGGCCTTCACAACCCAGGGCTCTCCTTCCCACTCAACCTGTCTCAGGGCAACCAAGTCATAGGCCCCACCTTGCCCCTAAGCAAGCCACAGGCCTCACCGTGCCTAGTACTCAGCTTCAGGCCTGGGTTGGATTGTACACTGTGGGCAAATTCTAATCCCAGGTGAAGTGAACTAGCCTGCGGCTGGGTGGGGCAGGCCCAGCTGTGGCTTTTGGCGAGAAGCCTAAGAGGCAGCACTAGAGAAGCTGTGGAGAAGCTGGGAGGTCAGCCTGTGGGTGCCGTGAGGGCCCAGGAGAACCCATTGCTTTGCTTGGAGGAGCTTCTCCTGCTGGCTTTGCTGATGCACCCAGCGGGTCTCAATCTCAGAGGAGCCTGGGACCTCCCTCTCAATGAGAAGGGCTAGGGCTCACAATGGGGGCACAATGCTCCTCGCTTTGAACATTGCTTTTTGCTCTGAAGGGGAAGAGGGTACACTGCTCAGCCTTCTGAGGGAGTTTCACCCATTGGCTTTCCTGCCGGGAAGGCAGCTTCCCCATCCTGAGAGGAGTGATGCGTCTCACTGTTGCTAAGGAGGGCTGTGGTCCTTTGTGGGGAGCTCTGGTTTCTCCTATGGGGTCACTTCCTGGCTCCAGTGCACATCGCTTGGCTGGCTAACCCAGGTCCCTGATCCCGCTGTGCTGGACCCTGTGGTTTGCACCTGTGCTCTGTGGGCCCAACCAGTGCACATCCAGGAACGGGCCTGCAGGAGGCATTACCTGACCTCTGGGCCTCCACTTGGATGAGTGGGAGGCACGCTGAGCAGCTGCAGGTCTCACACTGCATCCTCAAAGCATAGCAGCTTGGCATCCACGCCCTCAGCTGGATTTTTTTTATTTTTCAGGGTGGGGACACATGTGCTGCCCTCCCTTTGTCTATATGATTCCTAGGGGGACAACTGTCTATATACACATAAAATATCTGTCCTGTTTTGTATCATTTTCTCCTTGTAACACTTCAAAGCACAACACGGCCAAACTTCTCCAAGGCACAACATCTCCAGGGCTCATTTAACCTCTTGCCAAGGCAGCCCCAGGCCACAACCTTCCCAGGTGACTCTCCTGACCCACAGGCCTGCTCCCTGCCACACAAAGTTGCTTCAAATGGATTTCCTTTCTTTCCTTTCCTTCTTCCTCCTCTTCCTCTTCTTCTTCTCCTCCTTCTCCTTCTCTTTCTACTTCTACTCCTCCTCCTTCTTCCTGATTTTGAAACAGGGTCTCCCAAGAAGCTCCATCTGGACTTGCATTGCCTAAACTCATGCTGTAACCCAGGCTGGCCTTCATCCCACAGAGATACTCCTGCCTCAGCTTCCCTGCTGCTGAGATTCCAGGTGTGGGACGCCACACCCAGCTTACCTCCTGGGAACCTTAACCCATACTTGAGAGCCCAGCTTTCAGGATGTTGCATTCCATATGTGGGACTGCATATAGGACAAGACTGGTCCTGGGCATGTCTCAGGTAGGCATCTTGGTACATGTGTTCATGATAATGTACCCAGGGAGGATTCAGGGTGCCTTCCCCTTGGACAGGGTGAAAGGAACATTGTGGGTGCAACCTGTTGACCTGATCAAGATATTCGGGGCCCTGTTTGTGGGGGTGGTCACCCTGGGGTTACTTGTGGGCATTGCAATAGTAGATAGTCCTACACTTAGAATTCAAGGTAGCACATCCCATGGAGGGCTTTCTGAGGTACTCACATCACGGACCACTCAGGGGACTCTGTGCTACTTTCTTGGTTGGGTGCGGTGGGGTGGCCCTGTCACGCCAAAGTGAATTTGCATTGGCACTAATTTTAAAGAACTATCTTACACTGTCAGCAAATATTTTTCATGAGTTTTTACTGGGGATCACATTCCACACCCCACAGAGTCCACAAGGAAGATATGTATTCAATGTATTCAAAGCTTACGATCCCCAAATAATTCCCAAAAGCGTAAAAGCAAAGCTGGCTGGGAAGGACTGCAGAAGGTTTGTCGCCCGCGTCTGCCGATAGTAAGCATCCTGAGCCCGTGCAGAGGCACAGCCTTGCACAAAGGCCATCACCCCCTGATAGGAGAAACAAACATCTCTCCAGGGTCATGCACACAACAACTGTCTCCATATTCCTCCTCATTTGTCCCTTGAAAAGGGTCCCCTTGAGTCAGCATCGGCATCTGTGCTCACAGTTCTCAGAGCCATGCATATACTCATTCCCAGTCATTCTCTCCCGCTAACAAACAGTGTGTTCCCAACAATCTGTCCCTCTGGTTGCTATTTGGGTCAAGATGTGTATGAAAGTCTTCAGAGGTGAGAGACTGAAGCCACGAGCAGGGGGCACTAGTTGAGGGGATGAGCTGAGGTGGCCAGGGGCCTCGGGCTCTGCACAGGAGGAAGCAGACCCTCCTCCCAGTGCAGCAAGGGACGCCCTCTCCCCAGCTCCCCACAACCCTGGCAGAGATGCCCGCTGTCATCAGCCTCCCACCCAGCATCAGCCACAGGCAGCAGGAATCATGAGCAGGGGGCTTCTGACTCCCCAGCTGTCCTCCCATCACTGGCAACGGCTGAGCCCACACAGAATTCTTTGAGTGAGACACGTGGGTCTCGTACCAGGCCACAGTGCCCTCACCCACTGGAACCCACATGCTCCGTGGCTTGCTTTGGGCCTCACAGAAGAACTAGGTCCTGACAAGCAATAAATGACCTTCCCTTCCTGTCCTTGGCTCCCAATGCTTGAGTCCTACATGCTACTTATACCCATCTGGTGTTCACTTTACCAGCTCCACCTATACCTAAGTCCCTAAGTATGTGTCCTCCTTGGGGAGGTGCCGTGCTTCTCTTAGGAGAAAATCTAATGTGCGGAGCTGATTTTTTGTGATGACTCACATTTTATCATGTGCCTTGTCCAGGAACAGGGAGAAACACATGGGCATCCTGTGCAACCAATGAATACAAAGGCACATGATAAAATGTGCACATGATAAAAAGAAAAGCTACCGTGCAAGAAACTCATGGCAATAAACATGAGAATTTATTCCTGCAGGCCGGCATGTACTGCTCTGCATGGCAGTATGAGCCTCACATCTCTTTTACTTGTGGTAATATGGGGTCAAAGTGGGCCTGAATGCAGAAGGATCCACAAGAGAAAGGCTAGATCGCTAAGGAAGAGATTGATCACTTTTTGGGGTGACCTTGGCCCTGGGCAACCCATCTCCTGAAAATGAGAGGCAAAGAAAAGTCCTGTCAGTAGTCAGGACTCTAACCTGGAATAGAGCTCTCCCCTTCTGGCCCTAACACTCAGGCACCTCCTGGTGTGCATTACAATTCCCCTTCACAGGCCTGCGGAGCAATGCTTGGAGGACAGACATGGTCAGGCGGCTGCCATTCACTGTCACCTCCGTATCAACATAAGGCTGTTCTTCTAATGAAGACAGGAATCTGTGGCCATTGTCCAGCTCTATTGGAGAGCCAAAAGACACCCTCAAGGTGCTGATGAGGAGAGGTTAAGGTGCGACCTCTGAGGATCTGCCCCTGGACCCCTAGAGCCTCCTTTCCAGGCAGCTCTAAGGCTGCTTCTGCCCTATCCCCACCCATTTCTGCCTTCCTCCTCCCCACTCTCCCTGCATGGGACTGCAGCACTGCCCTTGTACCTGCAGTCAACCTTGGGGTCCTCCTGGCTCTGTGGCACCAGCCTCCCGTCTCCTGGCCTCCATCCCTGCAGTATTGCCCTGGATTGAGTCCCATGCCCACTCCTGATGCCTTCTTGGTCCTTGATGGGCTGGGTCACGGCAGCCACGTCCCAAAGGATACAATCAATGCAAGTTCATTCCTGCCCTGCTCACCATGAATACGATCACTCAGAAGGGCAATGGCTCATGAGATATCTGGACAACCTGGGAAACGGCTCCTGCCTACATCCTCTCATCGACAGAGATTCCAGTGCCAGGCTGGTCATGTTCAGGGCCTACAACCAAGCCATAGTCTGAGGCCTCCATGACTGTTCTTCCTCATCCCCTCAGATCTTGCCTCAACCATGTTGACGACTACATTCTTCTAGGCTTACTCAGGCAAGTACGAAGCTCTACTTTTTTTGCAACCATAGCATACCTTGTGATGCCCCTAGGGCCTGCCTAAAGCAGCCCTCAAGAGAATCTCTTTTCTTGTCCAGCAGGTCTTCCTGCCTACAATCTTCTTTAGCTGTAAGGCAGTGTGTGGTGCTTCCCAGGCTCTTCCTCAGAGCCCTGATCCCACCCTAGCCAAGTGCTCATGGGCCAATGAATCCACGGTGGTTCAGCCCCATGTCCCAGAGAACCTTTAGCCACAGAGGGACTGAAGTATCAAGAGACCCAGTTCTGGAATGGTGGAGTCTGCCAGGCTTCCCATAGTTCTCCAAATGATGGCTGACATTGGACTGGTGAACACAGGAAAACTCTGCACCCAGGATGCAATGGGGCCAGCCCAGAACTGGACTCTGTGAGACCCACCATCCCTCACCAGGTTTGGGGAGGGTGGTAAGACAATTCATCCTGGCCCAGCTTATCCCCTGTCCCTCCCCATATGCAGTGGTCCAGGCCTGTGGTGCCTGCTGGTTACGTGGATCTATATAGGACACTGGCTCCTTCAGCGACTTCATCTCTGTCACCCATGGGGCACTCCTGTTGAGGGAGCTGGGTGTGCACAGAGGCTGAGGCCAAGGGTGGGGGCATGGCATGGCCCAGATGGAAGCTGAGAGGAAATTCAGAGATGAAATTGTGGGGCTCTAGGACAGCCTCCAAGGACTACATAGATGTCTGGGTCTCTCAACCCTTGCAGAGTGAATTTTCTGTTCAAAGACTGGAATGAGAAACATATGACCAGCACTTCTAATACATTGCGGACAGGATATCACACAAAGTGCTAACATGTTGTAGACATGGACAGTATCCCTAACACTTGCTGCTGGCCAGGTGTCACTCCTTGACATCCACCCTTTAGACCTGGACAGAATCATGACCTGTAGGGTACAGGAGAAGTCACTTTGTAGAAGACGCTGCTGGACATATTCTGCTGCTGTATCCCAAAGAATAGTTGAAAGACTGCTTTTGTATACTTCTTTTCCTCCTGTGTTTAACTGTTTGACCTATTTGGTGGGTTCTTTTCATTCTCCTTCATGGAGCTGTGGTCATTTTGATTCCTCTCTAGAATATCTTTTAGTACTTTGTGCAGGGTTGGCTTTGTCATTATGAAATTCTTTAGTTATTCTTTGTCATGGAAGTATTTCACTTCTCTTTTGTTTTACTTTTTTTATTTTATTTTTTTATTTCTTATATACATATTTTATATACACATGCATAGAACTTATGGTACATTTGCAGTAAATAATGATTACATTCATCACAAGGCATTCCTTTTTTTTT
>PVKN010042775.1:0-10353 GCA_004027915.1 Capromys pilorides | reverse complement strand
TAGAAGAGTTAGTTCATCAAATCTACTGTTCCTGCAGAAAATATAATTCCCATGATTCAACTTAACTATTGACTACTATATAAATCATCTCCTCCTTGCACAAACATAGAAGCAATGTACAAAATGCACACTAGAGAATTTTCTTTCCCAAGACACTGAGTTTCTGTTGCTAAATATTGCAGTAAGGAAAGATGTGCTTTTATATGAATCAGTCTCCATTATTATTTTCTCTGGTGATATTGGATCGAGCTTCTTTGCTTGGAAACTAATTCCGACAGAAAGTCTAGTGGATAGAAATTAAGCCCTTTTATTTTTGAATGCTTCTACAGACCTCATGATATTTATCATTGCATTTAAATTCAACTAACATCAGATAGTTCAATATTCAAAAGTTATCTAAAATATTTATACATATACGTTAGGTCTTTATTTCTACATGGAGAGATACAGAATTGTACTGCTCAGCACTGCTTTTCATTCTATATCAAATTATTTTTTTAGTCATATGTTAGTAATGCTTAACTCAGTGACACAAGATACAGCAACACAGGAAATTTCAACTAAGCATGGGGTGGGGATATAGCTCAGAAGGATAAGTGCCTGCTTGACAAGCATAAGGTCCTGAGTTTGACCACCAGTACCAAAAAAAAAAGTGTTTTGACTAAGCATGATTCTATTTATAAGTTGATGATAGTTGATCCAAATAAGAAATTAGTAAATAAAAGAAAAATTCATACCTTTTTAAAAAGGGAACAGCTATTGTTATATTCACAGAGCAATCAAAAGATGCTTCCATTAAGCAAGGAAAATGAGCTTATCTACAAATAAATTAGTTTTGGCAATGAAAAAAAGAATGGCTCTTAAAATATATCTTTTGTGATGCCTTTGTCTCACGTAAGGAATTCAGATAATAAATTATGACAAAGAATGGCCATCAGCAATGTGATGATGAAAACATGAAACTATGCATAACATATTTTTACTTCAGGTTGGGGCTCCAGGATCAGCAGGAGTTGCTGTGTCACTCACTTTTTGTTAAGGAAAGATTAACAAGGGTTTGTTAAAGGTTTGCTTATTGAAGGCAACGTGGTTGGATGGTAGGCATGTGTTATTAATGGACTCTGAAAAGTATACACACAAAATTATAGTAAGTAATCAGTGTTTATCCTTAGGAAGGTGATAATTTAAAGGTAAAAAAGCAAAAATACGTAACTGTAGGTATGGCTTACAGCTGGTATTTGATTTCCACCTTAATGTTTTAACTTCTTTTTGTGGGAAAAGAAATGAAATCCTTCAGTGGAGAGCTGTTGGGTGCTCTACATGCTTTTGAACTTGTGTTGGTAATTTCACATGTGATGATACTGTAATCTCTTCCCTAAGTTTGATGACCATCCCTCAAGAAATTTACATCATATTTACTTTATTGTTTCTTTTTTATTAGAAAGTAGACATCTGAAAACTTCTCTGAAACACTATATCACTGTATTTCAATATTGGTATTGCTCTTCATTCCATCTTTGTCCTGATGCCTGGAGAATATACTACTGTCAAAAGCTTCTTTTGCATGTGTGTAGTTGTTACAGAAAAAGAAAATTTATATAAGGTTAATACTGCTTGGCCTTTTAATCCTTAGCACTTGTTTATAAGAGGTATTATTGCTTCATTTTCTGATGGGCCACTGCAGCATTTTTTCTGACACTTTCCCTCTCTTGTAACATTACGGGACACTGTTGTTTTGTCAGGTTTTAACAGCTCCTTCGAAATGTACAAGTTCACTACCCCTGGGTTATCTTCATCGTTGCACCTCAATGTCCCAGGACACTTGAACCTCAACATTGCACCAGGCTCAGGAGTCAAACTGCCCGGGATCAGTTTCAAGTTCTAGCACCTTACTAGGCAGTCAACTTGGACAAGATACTTAACCCTATCCATTAAAAATCGTACAACGTTGACTGCCTTGGGAAGATATCAAAGGGATTATTGTGTATAAACTACTTGGAAAGAAAATGTCATGTAATCTGTACTCAATGATTAGCTGCTATTATTACTACTGTTATCCACTTCTCCATGATAACTACTGGATTATGCTCTTGTTTTTCTTGCATCCTAAGCTCTTGGCATGAATTTCATAGAAGAGGTTATGTTATTCTGTGGAAAACTGATTTGTGAAAGGGTGTAGAAGCTGTGAAGCAGCCTCATCCTTTTCATCTCCACATCGAGAAAGGAAAGTGGCATCCAACTCGTATACATCTCTGAAGCCAAGGGCAAGAAAATCATTCATGAAGTATGTAGATTTCAACATGCGTCTCCTATATAGATCTACCATTGTAAATGTACTTACTCATATACCTTTCTGGAGCTACCTGAAAGAGCTAAGAAAACTGGGGAGAGGAAACCTGGAAAGAGGAAAACAGCCAAGTTGAGAGGAGCAAGAGTAGTATCCTTAAGTACATAATACCAGGGAAGTATAGAACATAGATTCCGCCTGCACTCACCTATAGATATGATGACACATGAAAAATAATTCAGATTTGGTAACTAGAACTTTGCCTAAAATTTCCTCAACATGGGGACTAAAAGAGATGACTCTCATAGTATTTAGAGCAATTCCAACAAATGGGTATCACATTAAAATCAAGTGTGACAAGGACTGACGAGACAACCTGAGAAAGGATGTTATTCATAGTTACTGCTATCACATGACATAGCACACAGATGTTGCAACTAAGGGCTAAACTTTTTCTAAGGGCGTTTAGAAAGAATCACATATTTATTTTTTCTTCTCACCTCTCCATGTCAAAAAATAAGTGTGGGCCACAGTTTGATCCTCATCCCCACAAAACAAACCTGACCCGCCTTCCTTCCTGAGCCGGTGAGATGGCTCAGCAATCTAAAGCACCTGCTTAAGCAAGCTTAGGCAACCACAGGGACCACGGTTCAATCCCTGGCACCACATGTTGCACCAGTCCCAGTCCTATCCCCCAGGGCAGGCTGAGCTGGCTATAAAAAAAAAAAAAAAAAAGTGATGAAAAAAAAGAGGACCACCACTCCACCCCTACTGGCTAAAAAGCTGGTTGTTCATTGGCAAGAGGCACTGCTATAGAGGAGTATCTGCTATAGAGGAGTATCAGCAAGGGGAATACTGCCTCGCTTCTCACACACCACTGTGCCCAGCCTAGATAGCTTGTGAACAGATGAAAATGAGTAAAAATAATTTCTATTTCATTTAACCCACTGCAGTTTGTAACCTTTGCATAGTATGTATATAGCTAGAGTTCTGAAACATTTAAAAATATGTTTCTTAATTGGTTAATAACTGATTTTGATCACATTGAATTATGGAACTTCTCATTTGATTTTGATTCCCAAAAAGACTAGCTCCTTTATTTTCCAAATTTATGACCTTAAATTTTGATGGTTAGTTAAGAATTCAGTTGAGGTAGTAGTTTTCTGACTTATTGGCTTTCTGTATTAGCAAACTTCCTGCACCGAGACACAATATCCAGTGCATATAATGAAAAGTAGTAGGAGATTTAGTGCATGGTAGACAAGCTGCAAGGCAGAAGCCTTACCGTAAGAGGGCACCTTAGAGTAAAGCTGCCTTTTTAAGGATGTCCAGGAAGCAGAAGAGACACATAGGAACACACGAGGACAGGAAGTGAACATATACTGTACTTAAGGCTATACCCCCATGGCTCACTCAAACACACACAAGAGTGTGAGTTACTAATCTAAGAAACATGCTTTACCAATCTACTAGGTACTTCTTACTGTCATGCTGATGACATATCAGAATTAATGGACAAATTCTGGACAAATTCTGTACCTTCTCGACTTCACAAGCACATCTCTTTTTTTTAAGGCCTAGTTATATATTTCCAAAGCTTTGCTGAGAGATAAAATTTCCTCTATCTCTGAAATTTGGGCAAATATCAAGAGATCAAGAAATAGCCTGCACACTCCACTGAAGATTATTCCAGAGCCCACACTCTAGAAATTAGTCATTTCCACTAATTGGGCTCAATTATGAATCTACTTTCCTCTGGAACAGGAGTGACATGTAAGTGAAGTCCCCAAAAAATTACAACTTGAAAATATTGTGCTTTTAGCTACCAGAGGTATGAGAAGAAGAACAGGCTAGAAGTTAGAGATAGATAGTAGACCAGCAATTTGGATTTAAGGAAAAGACATAACTAGCCCAGCTTCTATTTGGCATTTTGGAATGAGATGTTGTAGAAGGACATCCTTGTATAAATAGCAGATACATTGGAAAAGTATTCTTAATCTTTTCAGCAAGTAGAGCTCTCATTAAGAACTTCATAACAGTTGTAGAAAGCATAAAGATGCCACGTTTTCTTTGCACTATTAACCAGGGAAGAGTAAATCTTGATAGAACTAACTCCTCTTTCTCAATGGAATTATATACTGGAAAGTTCAGTTTCCTATCACGTGTAATCTCAGTGTTTACAATGCAGCCACTCCTCTCTAACATACGTGTTCTTTAAAATCACAGAGCATTCAGGTACACAACTAAGGCCACAGGGCTAGTGGGAATACTGGACTTGTTGCAGAGCATTCAAACATTTATGAGGGATATCTATTTTTAAGACCTAATAAAAATGATATCATGGGTTTGTTTGTGCTAAACATTACAAAGAACAATAGAGTACAATATAACAGAATTTTGTTGTGGAAAAAATTCTGACATTTACTTGAGAAAATGGGTTTTGGAAAAGTTGCAGCTTATAACTGATGTGAAGTGCAGATGGAGGGCCATGTGAAACCAGAGAAAAGACTGGAACACTGTGTGTGAATGGAAGATAACTGGTGAAACTATCATGTGTTTGAGGTCTGTTTGCACAAGTGTGTGTGTGTGTGTGTGTATGTGTACATGTGCACACTTCGGTTTCTCACTGTGCTGCCCCGTGAGATTTCTCTATTCACTTAACCTTTCTCCTAAATGAATTAATATAGAGGGGAACAGAAAATTTGTGATATGCTTGTCTTTATCAATTAATTCATAACAGATTCACAATTACGAAACAAATGTTCTAGTAGGATTGCTTGTACTTCAAGGTTTACCATCACCATCATTGTGTTTCAGACTTAAAGTGGTTTCCAAAAGCCTGGTTCAGCAGTCGAGCTTTGCAGAGGTGACCGAAATTTGGGGAACCACACACATCAGTGGATTCAACACAATCAGTGAATGGCTGAGTGTGGTTGGCAGGGTAGGAGCTGTTCACAAGAGAGGGCTTGCTGGTGACGTGGCCTAGAAGGATGCATTTCCCTCTTCCACTCTTTGACTTTTGCCTTGAGATGAACAGCTTTCCTCCACCATGATCTTCAGCTTGAAGTTTCTGAATTGGAGCTGGTGGTCACTGTGAAACAAAACAAACCTCACCTAATTTTTTAAAAAGCAAGTGTTGGATGACAGGAGATCCAACTAATACAATTTTCTAACTCTCATCATCCTGTGAGGAGATGAAAAGGTATGAATCACCATCATCATCTTGATCTCAGACCTAAATAAAAGATAATTCTAGAATGGAGTGAGTAATTTTAGAATAAAACAAATAAACTTGAGGAGCTCATAGTCTTTCTTTTCTTTTCTTTTTTTTTTTTTTTTAATTGGGCCTGGCAGGTAACTCAGTGGATTAAAGTGCCTGCTTAGGCAGACAAAGGGACTGGGGTTTGATACTTCACTGTGCTGCACTAGCCCCACCCCCTGGCATGCTCAGAGGGCCATTGAGACTGGGTGTAGTGGTGCACAGCTGTAATCCGAACACTTGGGTGGCTGAAAACAGGAGGATCACTATGAGTCCTATCTGTGTAGAGAGACCCTGTACTAAATGCATTTAAAAAAAAATTTGATTTGTGTTCTACAAACATCTGACTGACACATGCTGAGGCATGTCTTTAATGAATATGCTGTTTGATGATCTTTCTTCTTTCTCACAAGGACTGAGAGGTTTAAGAATGCTTGGGTAAGCTCAAATTTTATCTCTTTTACCTCTGTCTTCCTGCTTGCTTGAGTAAAACTCAAGAAGAGGAAGCGAAAGATATCAGAATGTGTGCTCCTACAGTGGCATTTTGAGGCAGCGCAGACACTTGATTCGTGGCTGGTTGGGCTGACATAATGAGGCTCATGCTGACACTGCTTGTCTGAGCCAAAGACCAGCATACTGGGTTTACGGATGACAGAGAAAAAGCTTCATTTAGAATTACAGAAGTAAGAGAGTCCATAGTAGCTAGAGAAATGCCTGGTACCTGGCTCACTCCACTGTCTCATCTCTACTTATCCTTCTCCCATTTGTGATTATAATCTTTTTTTACACTGGGTGAAATATCCATTTACTATTTGAGTCATCTTTAAGTGTAAAGCCAAGTGGCATGTCGTGCATTTATGTCACCATATATCACATATCACTGGCCATCTCCAGAACTTTTCTATCTTTCGATGAGAAACTGCATACCTGTTAAACAATAGGTCAGCATCTCTCCCTCTTGCCTACCCCTGCCACTACTACTCCACTTCCCATCTCTATGACTTTGACAACTCTAGGCAACTGATATAAGTGGGATCACTCAGTATTTTTCCTTTTCTAACTTATCTATTTCATCTGGCATCATGTACCCGAGGTCTCTCCATTATTAACACATGTCAGAATTTCTTTCATTTTTAAAGCTGAATAATAATCATTGCCTAATTTCATTTTAGGATGGCCTAAAAAATTCATTAATTTCTTGAGATTCTGTCATGCTTTGTTCTTCAGCATAGAGTAGCTCAAATATCTTTGCTGCCTGTGTTATGTTAGCACATTTAAATTTAGTCAATTCTCGGATTTCTTCTTCAGAACTAAGTCAACCCATTTATTAAGTACAAATACAACTGGTGGATAAAACGCAGTAACATTTTCTTAGGCCAATATATCTTCAAATACTGATCATAAATACTGACATATCTTCTTAATAGACACTTTGGGTTTGGTAGTGGGGAGAAAATCAGGAAGAACACTGACAACTAGGCACAGAAAAGAGAAGCACCACAATCTTTGAAACAGAAGTAGGGGCTGGGGAGATAGCTCCGTGGCACAAGTAGTGCCTGCATGGCAAGTGCAAGGTCATGAGTTCAAACCCCAGTCCCACAAAAAGAAAGAAAGAAAGAAAGAAAGAAAGAAAGAAAGAAAGAAAGAAAGAAAGAAAAAAAGAAAGAAAGAGAAGAACACAAGGTGAAAGAAAAACCTTCCACCAGTTAGCTTTATCACATGTCAGGAAATCACTATCTCACTGTAGAATACAGTCATTTCAAAGTATAGAATGCTTTCTGTAACAATGATTACATCAAGCCCATAGTCTGTTGGATAGAAAATGCTACAGCTTTCAGAAGTGATGAAAATAATTGAATATATTTTTGAAACTAGTAGCTTCTGTGCATGTAATTTATTTTCTTGAGGACTCCAAAAATAGCAAAAGAGAAGTAGCTATCACCCACCAGAAAAAGGATGGATAAATTGAATACTGCCAACTTTAATGCCAGGCAGCAATCTCACCTAGTCAATAAGTAGCATTAACACATGCTTGCAATTATTGTTTTTCTTCAGAGCGTGACAAACACTGAATACATGTTTGTTTTTTTCTTGATTAAAACTATGTACAAGTCAGTTTGGTGGATAGCCTAATAGGACAGCTGAAAGACAGTGTGATTCTGTAACAATTCACGAAGACCAATGTGTAATGTACTACCTAGGAGAGATTTTTGGTTCCCTTGGGGGATGTTCTATTATATGTGAACATGCTTGTCTTCAGTTCTTGAGGCACAGTAAAACTATTGACTTGTAGGTGTGGATGTCTTCTTTGTCTCTTTTTTTTAAAAAAAAATATTTATTCATTTGTTTGTTCGTTTGTTTGTTTGTTTATTATGTGGTACAGGGTCTAACTATGCAGACTGGACTTGCAGTGATCCTCCTGTTTCAGTCTCCCCAGCCTGGGATTATAGGGATGCATGTGCTGCCACATCTGGTTATGGGTTGGCACCATGCACCATGGGATTCTGGGGCCAGCAAGGCATGTGGTACCGAGATTTAACCCAGATCCTTGTGATGGCCAGGCAGGTGTTTAGACATAAAAGTTAACCCACAAGCCCTCTAATTCTTTTCTATTCTACAGTCATAGTTACAATACATATGACTGAAGACAGAGAATTTTGACAGCTTCTAAACTGCAGTTGCCTATTATGTGGCTACATTTTTCCCTTCATTTATTGTTATTATTGTTGTTTTTGTCGTTTTTGTTCTTGTTGTTGTTGCACACAGTCAACTGCTTCAGATTGACCTTAAAATACCTTTGGTCAAGTTAACTCCCCTGATTTTAATAATAGTTAGGATTTTTTAATTTGTTGCTCATTTATCTTTAAATTTGTTGACTACTGGCTAAGTACTTTCTCCAGGAAAAAAATGTGAAACCTAAGAATTTGAAACATCTCATATTTTGAAAAGATCATGATTTTTTTCTGGACACTGACCTTTTTGAAAGAAATTTTTACTGCTATATATCAAACTGTTGAACAGTTCTCAAGGAAGTATTTGCTATTACACTGAAGACCCATCTGTGGAACTGTCAAGAATATAATCTAATGCTTCTCTACAGATTTGCCAGAGCTCCTCTTATCTAAACTTGTAGGACATAAGGTTATCAGAAATATTTTACCTTTTAAAAAGTAATCCTTATTTTCTCATAAACTGTTCTTTCATATCTTTTCACGCCTCATTCACTTCCACCTTCACTTACTCTTGCTGGTCTCATGCTCCCACCTCCAGAATTAAAGGACAGTGAATCAAAATGAAAAAAATCATACATACATAGTTCTGGAAATAATAGACCCAATTTTTGGGTCTTAGATGATACTTATCTGTCTTTTTAATTTATTAGATAGATTATAGAGAGTAAACTCTATTATTAAATGCTGTCTTCTAGAACATAAAAAACTATAGGAGAACTGTGTGTTCTGTAGCAAATTCTGTTTCCTTTCAGAGTAACCTTTTCTTCATTCAGTTATAGAGAGAGGCAGAGTGAAATGAGACTTTGAGGAATGTAGACAGTGTGACGAAGCCTAGGGTGGTGACTCTGGAGGACGCTAAAAGACGTGCCCAAGGGGGACAGCACTGCAGTTTCATCTCCTTTTCCAGGGTATACATGAGACACAGTGTCCTTTCTTTTTCAGGCCTTTCTGAATCAGAACTAAGCAGGATACTGAAGCCATACTTGAGAGGGTAGTCTGCTTCCTTTAAAGCAGCCACGCTTCCACATCCATTGTGGGGACAGAGCTTGAAGAATTAACTCCATCTCTGATGGTTCCACTCTAGGAAAAAAATATAGACAATTGTTCCCTCCTTTATCTCTTCTTTCTTCTGTCTTCCTTCCTATTATTTCTTGCAAGAGTCCTCCATCCTCGAATTATAGAATGTATAAGAGCATAACTGCAGGAGTACCTCAAGCCTGGTGCTTCATTTATGTTAAGGACATCTCCTCTTTCAATGTCTATGCATTCCCATATGCTTTTTACCTCTGAACCACTGTTGGCACCTGAGCCACAGATGAGACTAGCGTTAGCTTTCAGTTACCAAAAGATTGCCACAGTAGTACAGAAGTTTCTCAATCATTTGTGCAGTGCCATTGATCTTACTGACAATAAACAATTGAGTTTCTATGATCCATCTTTTAATCCCTGTAGTCATAACACAAGTTAAGTAACACATAAGTGTGCTATAAACATAAAAAGTTACTATTCAATGAGTACAAAGTTTTAGTTATGCAAGATCATTGACTTCTAGATATCCACCACCATACAACTTTGTGTCTATACTTACCAAGATGGCAACATACACATAAAAATGTAAGAGAACAGATCACATGTTAAGTGTTCTTATATAATTGAAAAGTTTTCTTTAAATTACTATTTTTTGAATAAATTGTACTGTGTATTTCTCTTGTTTCATTCCTCCTTTCTCAAAGTTACCAGAAATACCCTTAATGCTGAGTCTTCTGTCTTCAGTTCTTAGTGTTTGATCCTATAGCGTGTGATTAGCTTGTACTCAGTTTTGAAAACTGTCTACCAGTGGATGACTGGATCTTTCTGTATTTTACACAGGATTTGATATATTTTATTCACAGAGGAACAATATATA
This sequence comes from Capromys pilorides, assembly GCA_004027915.1. Lineage (NCBI taxonomy): Eukaryota > Metazoa > Chordata > Mammalia > Rodentia > Capromyidae > Capromys > Capromys pilorides. The sequence continues at coordinate 169 of PVKN010042775.1, read as the reverse complement.
CACATGAATTAAAATGTAGAAAATAGGCTGGTTGTCTTTCTCCCGAAAGAGACTTTTCCAACTGCTCTACTTAAGTACTGGCTCCACTATAACCAATGCGTACACATCATTAAGACTTCCTCAGACTTTATTATTCTGCTCTATTAAGTCTTCCATTTCACCCTGAGAT
>PVKN010042774.1:0-10342 GCA_004027915.1 Capromys pilorides | reverse complement strand
AGGAGGAGAAGAAGAAGAAGAAGAGGAAGAAGAAGAAGAAGAAGAAGAAGAAGAAGAAGAAGAAGAAGAAGAAGAAGAAGAAGAAGAAGAAGAAGAAAGAAAGAAAGAAAGAAAGAAAGAAAGAAAGAAAGAAAGAAAGAAAGAAAGAAAGAAAGAAAGAAAGAAACCACATTTCTCCTAAAACAGTAGTGGCCAATATATGGCACATGTGCCACAGTGGCACACAGTGCTCTCTGTCAGCACACAGGCCAAAGCACCCCAGCCAGGATGTTACCAGCATGTATACAACAGCAAAGATCACATTAATTGTGTGAAACCACACCAAATGCAAATTTATCTTTCAATAAAAAGCATTTGTACTATTGAAATCATCCTTATTGTGTTTTTCTCTTTAGACAAAAGGTGTTACTGTATGAGTTTTTTTTTTCTAGACTCAGTATTAAGATTTAATTGCAGTGTTGGCACTTTGCAATAAATACATGGAAAAAAAGTAAATGGATTTGGGGTTGCACTTTGGGCACTCTGTCTCTAAAATGTCCTCCCTCACTGCTGTAGAGGCTCAATCTGTTCTTGTATCTCCCAGCTTCTGGTGGTTCCTGACAATCCTTGGTCTGTGACATGCCATGTCAACCCTGTGTCTGCACATAGAAAGCTGTCTCTATTTTCTCTAGTATTCTTATACAGGTGTCTTGAGATCCTCAAGTAATACAACTATAAAACCCATTCCAAATAAGGTCACAGATATGATTTGCATGTGTCTCCCATAGTTCATGTATTGGAGATCTAACCCCCAAATTCATAAGTTGATGGTATTTGGAGGTGGGCCTCTTGGAGGTTCTTAGGTTTAGATAAGGTTGTTAGGACTGGGCCTACATAACAGGACTGTGGCTTTATAAAAAGAGACCTGAGCTACACATCTCTGCAGGCTCAGACTTGATCTTTTTCCTCCCTCCTTTACCCCACCCATATCCTTGGACCCTGCCTTTTCCCCTCAGCACCCTCTTCTTTTCAATCTTCTACCTGTGCCTCTTTACCTCTCCTACTGGTTTCCCCCAGCCTCATTTTCTAGCCCTTTCTAGATGGTGACCCCTTTCTCACCTGCCACTGCGCTGACCTGCCGGAATGGGGAGGCTGGCAAGCTGAAGTCACAGACCCTTGAAGACTCCCTTGCAGCTAGGTTCTGGATGTGAACTTGGCTCTTACCATGTGGTATGCTGCCATGCGTGATCAGGAAGAACAGGGCAGAGGCTCCCCCTGCCTGCAGCAGCATCCCAGGCTCCAGACTCCAGATTTACAAGTGTTGAGGGGGGCTTCTGTGGTGGAAAAAACATTCTCGACACCTGTAATTGCAGCATTCAGGAGCCTGAGGCAGGAAGATCATGAGTTCAAGGCTAGTCCAGGCTATATAACAAGACAAGATCTCCAAAAAAATTTTTAAGTTCACCAATTTTGGTGTGTAATTGTATGAGTTTTTACAAGTGCATGCCATCATATAACTCCTGCCACTATCATGATGTAGAATATCTCTGTCACCTCCAAAGTTCCTTTGTGCCCCCTCACAATCATCCTTTATTTCCACCCCCAATCCCTGGACACTGCTACTGTTTCCAGTCCCTATAATTGGCTTTTAATTTTTTTCTCAGACAGGATCTCACTATGTAGTTTAGGCTGGCCTTGAACTCACTATATAGCCCAGGCTGTCCTTGAACTGCAGGCAATCCTCCTACCTCAGCCTCCTGACTGCTGGCATCACAAGCATGTACCAATACAAACACATTGGGCTTTTTTCAGTCTTACTACATTGTTCAAGCTGGTCTCAAGAGATTCTCCCACCCGAGCCTCTCAGCTAGCTGAGACTATAGACATGTCACCAGTGCCTTACAATATCCATATAATTTTGACAGAAATAGAACTATAAAAGACACCTCCTTTGGGGGCATTGAATCCAAGTTCTTTAACCTGAGTTATGTCCCTATCCTTTTTTATTTTTATATTTTTTGGTGAGAAAAGGTCTTGCCAGATTACTAAATTGTCCAACCTAAGCTCTAACTTGTCCTTCTGACTTAACCTCCCAGAATGCTGGGATTATAGACATGCACCACCAAACCTGCCTCAGAAAGTAGCCTCTGAGCTTGGATTATTTTTTAGTCTATATAATGCATTTGAGATTTACTGATGCTTATGCAAACACCAGTCCCTCCTTCCTTTTCATTGCCAGACAATATTTACTTCATTGTATGGGCATACTGCATTTTGCTCATCCATTATTCACTTGATGAACATTTTTTGTTGTTTTTGTTTTAAATGAAACTGCTGAGCCTAAGTGCAGACATGTGTTTTCACTTTTCTTGGATAAATGCCTCGGAATGGACTGATTGGATTTATGAGAAGGATATATATTACCACCTAAGAAACTGCCAGACATTTTCAAAGTAGCTATGCCATTTCAGATCCTCACAAGTAATGTCACAGAGTACCACTGTCCCATGTCATCACCAGTACTTGGCATTACCCATCTGCCACCTGGATAGTCATGAGCAGTCAGCCGGGGGAGTTGAGGGGGTGGCTCATGGTGGCTGAGGCTGCATCTCCCTGAGGACTGAAGATACAGAACATCTTTCTTTATATATTTAGTACAGGGTCTCACTACATAGATTGGACTTGTAGTGATCCTCCTGTTTACAGCCTCCTAAGTGCTGGGATTACAGGTGAACACCACCACACCCAGTCTCAATTGCCATCTCAGCGCACCCCCGGAGTGGGGCCAGCATGGCAGGCCTGGGGATCAACCCTTGCCCCTGTGTCTGCCTAAGCAGGTGCAGAACATCTTTCCTGTGCTCAGTAACCACCTACATCTTCTTAGGAGAAGCAACTACTCAAAACTTCTGCTCAGTTGGATGGGGTTGTCTTCTTGTTGAGTTGTGAGCTCTAGGTTTTGTTTTGCTGAGTGCAATGTATGAGGGACCAGAGCACATTCCGTCTTCCCACTGGGAAGAGTCAGCCTGGACTTGCATGGCACTAGATGCCTTCTAAAGCCTGAAGTTGGCTCTGGTCTCTCCTTCCTTCAACCTTGTCCTTCCTGTCATAGCCTGCCCAGCTGATGCATAGGTAAGCCTCCCCTCCTACCACCAGGGATGTCTCAGCCCCACCCCCTAGATGTCCCCTTTTTCTGGAAATAGCTTCCCCTGCATGGAAGCCTCTCCCAGCTCCTTGTTCCCTCTCCAACAGTGCTCTGGATGCAGCTCCCTCTCACATGAACACACTTAGCTGTCTCCACACCAGCCAGTGCCAGCGCCTTAGCTTGTGTATCCTTGACTCCCCATGCTCAGCTCAAAACTGAGATTTCAGTAGCTGGTGCTCAGTGATCACTGAGAGGAAGTGACTTCATGCTGCTGCTGCCTGAATAGCTGTTGCTTCCATCACCCTACGTCCTTCTCACTCTCCCATGAAACACCATCTCCTCTTGATTCCTCCCTCCCACTCAGGAGGGATCTGTGCTCTCCCTTCTTCCTCCCCCTCCCTTCAGCATGAAATATGAAGGAAAAGCCTAGAAACCTGCATCACCCAGTGGCTCAGGCACCTGCACACCTGTGCACCTGCCTCCTCATCTGTGCACTGCAGTGGCTGTGCCCACCAGCACATGGCCTTGGCCTGTGTCACAGATACATGGATCTCAGCCTGCCCCAGGGTCTTTGCCCTTGTGGGACCCCTGTTTGCAACATTGCTCTCATAACTGTCCCTTCTTCCTTCAGGCTTCTGTTCAAAGTCACCTCTCTGGTCCCCTTTCCTCAGTATCCACCCCCATCTGTGTTCTTTCTTTTCTTATGTTTGTAGTGCTGGGGGATGGAACCCCAGGCCTTGCATAGAAGGCAAGTGCCACTGAGCCTAACTACAGCCCCTATACCAAGATTTGTTGTTCATTCCCCCAGGAACCACCCAGGGGCTCCTAGGTTTTATTTACTTACTTGTGTAATGTTGCTGAAGAAAGCAACCCTGTTCACAGCTGCACGCTCAGAGGCTGACACATGGTTGGCCCTCAGCAAATGTTTTGAGTGAATAACTGTTGGACTGGTAGGAGGATAAATGAAATACTGAGTGTGATCACCCTTCACAATATTCTGTGTTTACAAAGAAGGAAACGGAGACTCAGCAAGGTACAGTGGCATCCTTGTGTCACACAGTCAGAGTGACAGACACAGAAGTACATACCTCTCTCCCTGAGCACCTTTCCTGCTCATGCTCCCTCAAGGCCAGTGTCACAGAGCCGCATCACACATGCTTTCCACCAATGCACAGAGCACACATATAAGTCAAATGTCATATGCACAGAGAGACACACACAGCGTGGGCACGGCCAGCTTTGCACAGGCAAGAGCTCCATTCACACACAAACATAGGCACAACCAGAAATCCTGTTCACACACAGGGATGTGAGCTAGCACACTTGATTCCATGTACCATCTCCACACACAAATATACAGCCACATGTACCCACATCCTCTGACACACCTTCACTGTAGGCCAGGGTGACTGATGGGTCCAGACTCCGGTGGGCCTGTGTTGCCATAACAACAGACAGCTTCACATCCCACATCCTGGGCTGAGCTCAGCCAGCAGAGGAAGGATGGAGCCAGGCTGTGCATCACAGCTGCAGCAAATGTGCCACTGAGCAGCCATAGCTTAGGCCTCCATGCAGACCGCTGGAACAGAGCCAGCTCCACCCCAGGCTGTGTGTGGAAAGTCTAAGGGTATCACCCTCACACAGGGCACAGCTCTTGCTTTTCTTGTCCCTTGTGTGCCCAGGACGTCATACATTATTTTTCCTGCTTAATCCTAACAATGTCCTTCCCAAATGAGTGCTGTCAGAGAACCTGCTGAATAGAAAGTGAGACTACCTGCTCAGGATCACATAGAGAGCTGTCAGCGGGCTGAAATTTAAACCAGATCTGTTGGACCAGAAAAGGCTCCTTTTCCCTGTCTTTCCCAATCAAGGCCAGGAGGGCAATCTTGCCTTCCTATGGTCTCATCTATCTGGACACTCCTTTTCCAGACAGGAAAAGCCAAGCATCAGCTCTTGGCTGAGTGCAGTGATATATGCCTACAGTCCCAGCATCCTAGGAGGCTGAGGCTATAGGATCTTAAGTTCAAGCTAAGCCTGGAAAATTCTCAAAATTTTAAAAGGGTCAGAGATATATGTCAATAGCAGACTACTTGCCTGGCATGCGAAAGGCCCTGGGCTCCATTCCCAGTACCGCAATGGAAAAAAATCAGCTCCTGCCCTTGTGGAACTCCCTTGGTTGTTAGTGAGATCACCATCTGGAGCAGCATTCAAGCAAGGCTATCAGCATTATTATGGAGAGGATCAAGTATCAGGAGCCCAGAGTTGTACCAGTGTCCTTGCATTAGTCCTGGAGTCACAAGTGGAAGGTCTCCCCTTATTCTGAGTGCATTTTATTCTAAGATCAGCTAGCCCTGACTAGGGATAGCTTTCTCAGCTTCAGGTGCCTTCTAAAAGTAAACTCAGATAAGGTCAAGGATCTAAATCTAAATGAACGCCAATCCAGAGATCTGGGAAAAGATCCTACAGTCAGCCCAGCATTCCTTCTTCCATGCTGAGTTCCATCATCTCTGAAACTCAACTAACTCAGTTAGCCAGGACTGTGCACAGGCAAGGTCAAAAACACTCCAGGATTAATTTTTGGAAACCCACATGGCCCCACCAGGCTGTCATAACCTCTGTCTTCTGAATGGAGAAACTGAGTAACAAAGAGGTCATAGTGTGGTGGCTTAGGCAGAACTAGAGCCACACAGCCCCTTGACAGTGGACCTTAGCCAAAGTCACCTCTTTTGCTAGCAACAGGCCACACCTCCCAGAACCAGCTGTCCTCAAGTCTACCACCCTGACAATGGATTCACTGCCTGGGAAGCTTCAGAGTCCCTTGCTATGAGAGTCCTGGATAGGCCACTCTGATCTGGCCTCACATGGCCTGTCAGGAGGTGGGCAGGTGCCCACTCAGAGGTACAGCACTGAGGGGGGTAGGGCACTCTGTGGTGCCCCACATGGTAGCCACACGGGGCTCCCAGTCCTAGAAATGCAGCTGTTGTAATGCTCAGATTGTGTTTCATTTTAATTTATTGGCATATAAATAGCCCCAGGTGACTAATGACAGCCATAATGAGTGGCAAAGCCCTAGAGCTCTAGGTGAATCCTGGATACCCAGTGAGGTTTTCTCTTCTCCACTCCTACTTGCACTTCAGTTCCAAGCAGGTAAACCAGCCCCTATCTCTCCTCTAAAACAGGGCTCAGTTGGTCTCTTCTCAGGTAAGAAGAGATGATCTCGTTCTACTTGGCAGCCTTGCCAGAGGTGGTAGCCAGCTTCAGAATACTCCAGGACCTTTGCATCACTCTGGAGGCTTAAGGAATGGCTGAGATCCAATTTCCCACCACACAGCAGGGAGGATGGGGCCTCACTTAGAATAAAGTATAAGTTGATTTAAACAAAATGAGAAAGCAACCATTTCTGACACATCTGGGTTTTCTGCTGTGCATATACCTTATGTACACGCACCAACTCCTACCTCTGTGGCCTCACCACCTCTACATATGTGCACAAACCCACCCCATACACATACCACTGTGTGGGGACTTGGGGCTCACCGCATGCTGTGGAGACTCACTTCTGCCAGCCCCCACGGCCAGCAGCTTAGACCACCAGTAGATCTAGACCAGACTCCAGCCACCTCCCTTCCCTCTACCTGTCCTGTTACCTCCCACCTCCTAGGTTCCTGATGGCCTATAGGAGTATGACCACTCACCTGCCATGCTCATTTGCACCTGAGCTCTGGGAAAGGCCTGGAGCAGTAGTCAAAAATCCTAAAATGTAGACATACCATATTATACATTATTCAATCAAAATACATGGTGAATGTTTAATTTTTTAAAAAAATTATTATAGAGCTAGGTATAATAACACAGGCCTGTAATCCCAGATCTTGGGAGGTTGAGGCAGGAGGATCATTGCAAGTTTGAGACCAGCCTAGGCTACTAAGTGAGCTCAAGGCCAAGCTGAATTGTATAGCAAGATCCTGTCTCAAAAAGATAATAAATAAATATTTACAATTATTACAGTAAAAAATCTTCTTTAAAATTATTCCTACTCACTTTAAACATAATTATTGTTGTTTCTTATCATTTTATCTAAGATCTAGTGTAAACGTCATTATCCTATCATTCTTGCCACTTTCTCTGTTTATTTTGAGACAAGTTCTCACTACGTAATTCAAGCTGGCCTTAAACTTACAATGCAGCCCAGGATGGCCTTGAACTCATGGTGACCCTCCTGCTTTAGCCTCTTAAGTGCTAGGATTACCGGTGTGCACCACCATACCCGTCTCTGTTCTTGCCATTTTTTTTCAAGTTTTTAAAATCATTTATTTATGTATTTACTTATTTATTTATTTGTTTGTTTGTTTATTTATTTGGTACAGGGCCTTGCTATGCAGCTCGGACTCCTAGTGATCCTCCTGTCTTAGCCTCTCAGCACTGGGATTACAGGCACGGGCCACCATGCCTGGTGTAGGTGGCTAGTGCGGCATGCAGTACCAGAGATTGAGCTCAGGTCCTTGTGCTTGCCAGGCAGGCACTTAGACCACCGACCTATCTCCCCAGAGATAGGTCACCTTCTGAAGTAGTTCTGGAAGTCTTCTTTCATGAGTGCCTTTATGAGGTGTGACTTTTTAAAAAATAGGAAAATTGCTGCTGCCACAGGTCATCCAACAGAAAGGCAGGTGCATGAAAACAATGCAGTGTCTCCTCACTCACCTTGATCATGAGACCTGGCATTGCACAACTCCTGACTCCTCCCCAAAGTCATAATCACTATGAACAATGAAAACTTTGAATCAGTTCAGGACACTGAGGCAGCTACGACAACATCAAGGACACTCAAGGAAGAGGACTTTGAGAACTGCTTTAGAAATGGCAAGAGGGATGAGGTGAGCATGTTGGGAGCAAAGGTGAATAAGCTGAGGGGTTTTAACGGCAATGTGTCTTTTGGAATAATAAATCTTAAAAAAAAAACTACAGAGCCCCATATTGTTCCGTCGCATTGCCTAAGTTTCATGTGGCTGCTGTGATGAAGCACCACACATTTGGTGACTTAAAACAGCAGTGGTTTATTCCCCATAGTTCTTGAGACCAGAAATCCAAGATCTGGGTCACTGAGCTGAAATCAAGACACCAGCTGGACTACGCTTCCTGCACAGGCTCTGGGAGAAGTCCCAGGAGTGCCTCAGCCTCTGCTGGTCCCTCTGCTGTCTCCTGGCAGCATCCATATCACTCCGGTCTCTGCTACGTGGCTCAGTGGCCTCCTCCTCCATATGTGCCAAGCCACTCCCCCCCTCCCTCCCATCTCACAGGGCACACACTGCATCACTGAGCCACACCCTCACCCAGCCTGTTTTAATGGCCTTTAGGGGGCCTCCTGAAAAGCCAGAATAATCTCACATCTCAAGATCTTCAACTTAACCACATGGGCAAAGGTCCATTTTGTTGGATAAGATATACGCACAGGCTGGAAGGGTTAGAATGTGGTCAGCCCCAGAGGTCCTTTGCAGCCTGCCACAATGAGCTATGTGAGGTCTGAGCTGCAGCCCCACTGTTCACTCTGACCAGATAGCTGACTAACCAGGTGTGCACAGCAGCAGACCACAGAGATCCTGTCAACTGACACCACAGGCCTCGTGAGCCTGAGGTTACAGCCCGGGAAGAGCATTCAGGGCAGGTTTAGGCACAGTCAATTAGGAAGGGCTCCAGAGTGACCCGAGATGGAGAGACCCAAGAGGGGACAAAGGTGACAGCAAAACCTTTGGTGGTACTTAGCAGAACAATGTCATGGGGCAGGAATTAGCTGATCCAAGTCACAGAGGAAGAAAGTATCTTCTCAGAGAGGTGAGAGGACCTGTCCATGTCACACAGCAACACTGGCAGATGTGGGCCCCCTCTAGCTGACTCAGGCATTTGTTCTTGGCACCGTAGGGTGGAGCTGGCCTTGGAGGATGGGCAGGACTTGGAGAAGAGGTGGAAGGTGGAGGGACGTGAGCTGACTGGACCAGTGGGACTTGCAGCTCTGGCAGGGGGGGAGGGGAGCTGGGGGGGACTGGTCTCTTGAGGTCCATTAAGTTCCTCTTCTTGGCAGCTTCAGGACAGATCCCACCAACATCACCCATGGCCAGGGAGCTACCATGTCTAGCAGGGAAGGCTGTGTCCAAAGTCTCATCTTCTCTCCACAAGTATTTTTCATAGGTCACAGTGGCTGCTGCTCCTCCTCTCCCTCACCCCACCTTGCACCTGCTTCTCAAGGGCATCAAGGGCCACAACCTGAATTCTAGGGACCTGGGGCAGCATAAATAGCAAAAGAGGGGCTCAAGGACAAGCTGGTGGTGGCCTTGCCTTTCAAAGGACCAGGAGCCGCGTATTGAAGAGTGGGGAGGGTCCCGGCAGTAAGAGGCTCGTAGGTATTCATGTGTACACCAGTGCAGACACCCTACACGTGCCTACCGTGAACCCCGGCTTTCAGATGCCACAATATGCCACCCTACGCAAGCACAGCTGCTTCCACTGAAAACTCAAGGCTGTGCTGGACTCCTCTCTTTCTCACCCCCGCATTAGCAGGTCCCATCATTTCTGTAAATACTTGGATGCCCACCTCCCAGGCAGTTGCAGGGCACCGGGAGTGCCTAAAGGGAATGGAATGGTACTGTCTGCACCTCCTCCCTCCCCTCCTCCCTCAGTCAAAGCCAGAGGTCTGAGCAGGCCACCCACACCTTTCCTCATGCTCTTTGTCTCTTTCCCTCTCTAGCCCTGAGGTTCTCTTTGTTGTTCTTCATGTTTTTCTGCCTCAGGACCTTTGCACTTGCTGGTCCCTCTACCAAGTATGTTCTTCCTTACATTTCCACAGGTCTCTCATTTCCCTTGGGCCTCTGCTCACAGACTATCTTCCTATACAGGAATAACCAGCTGCTTCCCCTCTCTCTCAGCTTCTTCCGCATGCTCCTACCACACATCACTCATCCACAGCCCGTTCATTTGTCCATTCTGACTATCTCTCCTGGACTTCAGACACCCAGGACATTGGCTCCAGGACAGAATTTTGTTTGCCTCCATCACCCTTGTACTGTCACCCAGCCCAGTGCCCAATGCAGACACCAGTGGTGTGAAGGAGCTGGTCAAGATGCAGTCACATGCCAGCCCCAACTCCCGGGGTGTGCTGAGATGGCAATCGAGACTGAGTGTGGTGGTATGCGCCTGTAATCCCAGCTCTTGGGAGTCTGTAAACAGGTG
>PVKN010042773.1:0-10344 GCA_004027915.1 Capromys pilorides | reverse complement strand
ATCATTCACACATCAAAGACCGCATCAAATTTACATCGATATCAAGAGTTTGCCCATTATTTAACAATGAAAAGGGAAAAAAACCCCTATAATTTGTATATCTATACACACATCCAGTGATACAAAAACATTTATTGAGCACCTACCTAATAAACTTAATAAAAACATTTATTAAGCACCTACCTAATGCTGCCTGAGAGCAAGTATCAGGTCTTTATTCATATTTTATCATGCGCAGGGCCGAGACAGTTCCTCACAGAGATTACTTACACAGCCCATTTTATTAGACAGAATTCAGGATTTACTTAAGTGTTTCACTTCCCCAGAAAGAAACTGGCACAACGGAAAGCCACAGAAGCAGCTTCTCACTTAACTAAAGAGCTTTCCAAGTGTTCAAATTAGCAGACGGTGCATGGCTGCCCTGGGAGGGGAGGTTCCTGTCCTGGACACAGTCACGCTGAGTCTAGTGGCCAAGCCATGGGCTGCGCTGCCGGTGGACGGCTACCTGATGAGATGCCGAGTGAAGGAAGCAACTCCTGTGGCATCTCTAGTTCCAAGACACTGTCAGACTGTTCAGCAATGTTCTGAAAGTATCTTGGCAAAAGATCTAATTAAATATTACTGGATACAGTGTTTATCTCTAATTTCTAACCATGATTGATCATTTTTCATTCCTCTAGGGCTCTGTAAGTGTAAGCATCTCTACTCCACTGGTTCTCAGCTGGGTTGTCTTGGAGCAGAGAGCTCAAAACCAAGAGGCGGGCACGAGTGTGAGCAATAGTAGGTAGGCAGCTCAAGAGCTAAAAATAAACTCAGCCTGAAATGACTCACATGACCGGTGGTCAACGGTTATATCATGAAGACCCTTCCATGGAAAGGAGGGTTTTATTTTCTCTCTACTCTATGGCTTTCCTTCCTGAGTTCAACTCTCATGAAGCACACACAACATAGACTCACAAAGCACTAATACAGGAAACGACACAGCCATTCAGGTCGGGAGAGGAGTATTCTCCACAGTGTCCACTGCTTACCCTTCATGCTTGCACCTTATCTCCTGAGCCTTAAGTTTTAGTCTACCTCATTACTCTTTTCACTATGTGAATAATGATTGAGTGTGGGTTTATGCTTGTGGGTTTCTTTTCTCCTTCGGGTGGATTATAATGGATCTGAAGATGAAGAGCTTGTCTTGCACTCGACCTCCTCTGAAACCAAGCGAGTGTTGTTGCTAGCCATTTTATCCCCTTCAAATTCCTCTACCTTAGAATGCTTCATAACTTGTTTGTTTCAGTTTGGATTGGATTTTTGAAGTAGCTTTGTTATCTGGTCCAGGCTTGCCTTGAACTCACTATGGAGCCCAGGCTGGCTTCAAACTCCTGACAGTCTTCCTCCCTCAGCCTTCCCAGGGCTTCAGTCACACATGTAGACTACCACACCTAGCTGGATCTGAGGTTTCTGTACAAATAGAGTATGCAATAAAAAAAACTTGGCATCCTCGTTCCAGGTAGTGTTTGGGTAATAGCATGCTCCTTCTCACATCATTCTTTCATCAAAGATGGCATCAAATTTACACAGATATCAATTCCTATTGTATAGAAACTTGTTGAATTCTATACCCACACTAAGAGCGTCCTTCTCCCAGCTTTGGCACTGTTGATCATTCCTACTATTAATTGTACTAATTGGAGCTGAGCATATGCCACTGGTCCTTGGCAACACTTCTTCTGTCTCAGCCAAAAAATGTTCTTTCTCCTGGAAAGAGAACGTACCAATATCATGAACTGCTGATAGAACTGTTTGTCTCCATCAGTACATAGGGGCCTTTAAAGAACCTGAAAATATTGTTCATGATCCAGAATGAGAGACAGGAGGATGAAGATGGTGTCTCAGTACCATGCATCTAACCACAGCAAGTTGAAGTTCATTTGCATTTGTTTCTTGTTAGTCCCGGCAGAATGACAGGTCTCATCAGATAGGCCTAGGGCTCAGGGCATCAAAGGCTTGCTTAGATTTTTAACCACAGCAAAGCCTGAAGGCCAGGGGAACTCTCCATGGTACCAACGGACAGTTGCTACTTAGAAGCCCCTCCCTCCAGCTGGTAAGAGCATTCCTTCTAGCTGTTCTCTAAGAGATCCCATATACTTAGACTTCTTTCTTCCTGAATTTCTCTTATTGTGATGCCAGGTACCTTTCTTCCTCTGAATTCTACTCTGCCTGACAGAACCTTGTAACTACTCCTCCTAAACTATTGATCAGCAACACAGTTTTTAGGCCAGACTTCATACAGACAATTGAAACATAGGCATAGCTAGAATTCTCAACACTAAAGCAAACTCTTCGGAAGGAAATTATACCTCTGGGTGTTGATAAATTCTTGCTCATGATGATAACTTTTCTGACTTCTGTGTATACAGTACAGAATAGATCTCAGTTTCTAGTGAATATTCAGAATTACTGTTGACCAGCTGAACTAAGCAAAGGACTCCTACTTCAGTGAAGCCCAGACATGAACCGTGCACACTCACCTCCTGCACCTCACCAAGGGCATTGCCTACTTAACTGGTCTCCCAAACTGGATCTAGACAGGCTTTCAGCTTGGATTTAGGTTTGTGCTACACAAAGGATTAAACAAAAAAAGCTGATGTACAAATACCTAATTGTTTGTGTTCCTAAATTAAAAGGAATTCCAATGGAATTTTGGTTTAAAATAACTGCAAAAATGGTACAAGTTACTTATATTGGAAATAACCTTCTAAAACTATTTAATTACAAATTCATGTATATGATTCTATAAGTTTTCATAGGATATCTAAATAAATCTACATGAACTGTAACTATAGTCTAAAACTTGATTTTTAAATGGATTAAGCTTCTGTCTCTTAATTGATGGTGAGAAGCTAGGAAAAACACTAATGCATTTAATTATTATTAGAGTGATATCAAAATAAAATACCAGCAGACCATTAGACCCTAGCAGTACTATTGAAAACTCCCATCTCTGTTCAGTCATCAAAATTATATGTCAGTTCATGGCATGGATTTCAAAGTAAAAACTGAAATTAAGAACTCCTACCAATAACACAAGGGTATAATTTATTCCAAAAGCAGAGAAAAGGCAGGAAATGTTTTCAATTTAGGTTTCTCATTATACCATAAAATTATGGTCATTATTACATACCATGGCGCTGTATCTTCAGGCCACAATTTATATCATAAACGACTTAATTATTATAATACACGTTCACTGACTGCCACAACACCCAGTGAGTTCCTGGTGAATCATGATTAGATAAACATCTAATATAAGCATATTCTACAGATACGAGGCTGTGTCCAGAGCCACTTTGTGAAAGGGCATTATTTTCAGTCTGATGATCCACAATCCTAATCCTGCCCTTCCACGGTGCTACTTGGAGGTCTAGCTGAGCATTTGATTGACACTGCTTTCTCAGAGCTGTTTGATGTGTGGTATAAAAATATTAGACTCATAAAAGTCTTGGGAGATTTTGTTTGTCTGCACAAGTGAAACACAAAATTGAGATACATCACCTTAGAAACTTTGCAATTAAAATCTACTGTTTTGTAAACGTCAAAGCCCCCAGAAATACCCTGGTGCATCATGATGCAAGAGTCAAAGTGAGAGAGAAAAAGGCTTCTACATTTAAGACTATCACGTATGCAGAGCTGTAGGAAAGATAATTGGCTGCACCCCAGCATCAGTCTGTAAGTAGTTTCTAAGTGCAACTGTTGTAATAAATAGCGATGGTTAAATTTGACCTGCACACATAATTCTCTGTGCAACTGGCGAACTATAACTTACTCCTAGAAGACACCCTTGAATTTTAAATATCTCACCAATGCTGGATTATCATCACTGACATTTGTATACCGCACAAATGTAGCCAGGGAATAATCAATACCTATCCTCAACTGAGCTCCTAAGCCCAAGAAATGCATAGTAAAGGAACATTTTTTCTGGAGGGATAACTTGTTTTATTTTATTTTAGACAGTCTTAAGAGTTTTCTGAATCTTAACATCATAAATGAAGTTTTTAAAGTAAAAGTAAAATCTACAGAATAATGGGAAACACTGCACTCACTTCATTACATTGACTATTCTTGATTAGACAAAATTGGATTAGCAAGAAAACCCAATTTCATACGCAATTATTGACCCTGGCACGACAGTGGTCTGCCAGTAACCCTGCATCCGCAGACAGTGAACTGAAAAGCAGGTGGGTTTTAGAAATGCTAAATAAATAGTGACCATGGCAAACACTATACACTACACTGCACTTTGATCTAGGTAAACTTTTAAATGCATCAATAGAGAATAAATTGTACCCTAAGTGTAATTAATAGAATTCTCTGCTTCCAAACTTCTTACACTGATAACTGAATGCAGTAATTCAGCAAATATTTACTAAAGGTATTTTATAGAGAGAGCACAGTGAAATATTCTAATTATATGAAGGGAATAAACCCTCAATTCTTAAATCTTTGTTCCAGTACTCAATAGTCTAATAGTGTATGATGTTTGTGTGCCTCAAATGACAAAGAAGTGTTTGCGCTGCTATAATTCAGATTCCAGAGCACGGTGCTCCACCTCTCTGGTTCCAATGTAAGCCTCGCTAGCGTGGCTCAGTTCTGATCTTCATTTCATTTGTCTTTATCCCCATGACGACACCCATACTCTCGACTTCTTTCCTTTGGGAGATGCCCAATACGGTCTTCCTCTTGGAATAACTTCCTTCCGGACACTTCACCCATGTAAAGTTTGACCCACAACTGAAAGTAAGCTACATTTTTCCGTGCCTTGTCTATTTATGGCTGACCCAAAACAAGAAGAAACGCCACTGTTTATGTTTTACTGCTACAGTAATAAAGTAAAATAAACGCATGAAGAAAGTGAAGGAATCTGCCAAGTTATAGATTATTCCATTTCTTCTTTTTTAAAATGTATTTAGCAGCGGGTCTATAGGATCTCACTACACAGATTGGATTTGTAGACATCCTTCCTGCTTTTCCACTTCCCAAGAGCAGGAATTACAGGCACTTGCCGCCATGCCCAGTCCCACTCGCCTTCCCAGTGCGCCCCGAGGGTGGGGCCAGCATGGCAGGCTGGGGTTGAAACCCTAGCCCCCGTGTCTGTCTAAGCAGGCACTTTCATCTGCTGAGCTATCTGGCCCGCCCTCCATTTCCTCCTATGACAACATGTATTTCTTATTTCTCCCCTATTGCATTTCTTGGTTAGAATATTTCACCATTTCCACTCTTTCTAATATGCTTGCTGCATCTTTCCTCTTGTTAACTGGGTTACACTTGCTTCCACTGTTCACAACTAAATGATGATTTGTGCATTTATATTTCCCACATTCAGTGTATATTTTCCTGCTTTGAAGGAGGTTACATTGAAGAGAGTGATGCAAGCTCTACAGTTTGACAGGTGAATTGCAATACTGTAGCTAATCCAGGCTGCAGGATGGTGGAATCTCTAAGCAGAAAAGCAGTAGCTGGAACGGGCTAGACAATCAGTGTGCATTCATGAAATTAATGGATGGCAACTGAATGAACTCAAACTCACCTCCTACTTTAAATTTTTCTAACCTTTGAGACTATCTCTCTTACTCTCTCTTCCTTTCTCTCTCTCTCTCTCTCTCTCTCTCTCTCAAAACCCATTATAGCAATAACAGTTAATAGTTACTAAAAACACTCAATCCTTCAACTCCAGGAGCCAACTACAATAAATTCTCAGTTTTATAGAAAGATTTTCAGGTACTGAGAGACCAGGGAGCCTACCAAGGCCGCAGTCACTAGCTAGGAGACTGCCGCCACCCCCAGTCATGCACACGCTCCATGAACTCCTTGACATACATTCTGCCTCACTCGCCCTGGGCTCTTCCATTCCTATTCCTAAAGTAGTGCCAGGAATACAGGAGGTACTCAGCAGTTTTGGATAAATGAAAGAATACCTTGGTGATAATTACTAATACGAGTCCACCTTGAAAAATAAAGCCAATTCCTTCCACAAGCTGCTGCCATGGTTGAGACCTCGAGTGTTACTCCAAAGGCCTCTGTGTCAGAGGCTGGGCTCCCAGGCAGCACTCCTGGGAGGCTGTAGGCACCTGGAGAGATCAGGAGTAATGGGAACTCCTAGGTCAAGGGACACTGTGTTCTCCAAGGACATGCCGGGTCATGGTCTCCTCCTCTCTGCCTCCTTTCCTCCTGGGAGGTTATCAGGTTTCTTTCTGCCATGCGCTCCTTCCGTGACATGCTCCTGCCATGGGCCTAAAGCTAATTAGCCGTGGACTCCTCCACCTCCCGCTCTGTGAGCCAGAGCAAACCCTTCCTCATATAACATGATGATCTCAAGTATGGTTAGCATCATGGAAAGCTGTTGAGACATCTGCCAGCAGTAGATCTCTACAACTGAAAGCGTTGCTCAAGGGTTCCTCCCATGCCCGGAGGACCTGAATTCAATGCTTTCCCTTCTTCCTGAGAAGACGTGCGGCTCTATGGCTGTGCCGTCACACCGCAGCTCTCCTCACTCCTTTACACTATCAGCCTCACTCACTCGCTTCTGTTCCCCAATTGTGCCATACTCACCCCCACTTTAAAACCTTCGCACGTATAATCTATTCCTTCTGGTGGAATCACTCTTATCCCAAATGCTCTTCTGGTTGAAGACGTTAGCCAGCCAGGTCTCAGCTCAATCACGGCCTCCACCGTGAAGCTTCCGGCCCATGACCATCGAATATAAAATTACCACGTGCTCCAGCTCAGGTTAGCAGAGGCTTGAGCTTTGCAAAATCAAATACAAGTCCAGATATTATAAATTCTGTTCTTATTGTAAAATAGTCTGTTTCCTGCTTATACAGTCCTTTGGGCATTTTTTTTTCAGGAATATCCCAAAACAGAAATTATAGTAGAGGGGCCAAGCAGACACCAGGCATTTTTTCGTAAGCCCTGACCATTATGCCATTCAATAGGGCCTCAAATGTTACAACAGAACCTACAATTATTGATTTGCTCTCTGTCTGAATGGAGAAATTGAATGTGTAAATGGGTGAAGTTATGGTAAGAAAAAGAAAGAACAGTCTTAAAAGCAAAACCACAATGCTGAATAGCAGTCTCTTGTTAAAACCTAACAAGCTGTGGGTACAATTCAGTGTTCTTCCAAAGCCATCTAGCCATGTAACTGTGCCCCTGAGTGGTACCTCTGTTTTCATAACATCAACCCTTCTAATGGCAAAGAGAAAGAAATCAGGATTCTCCAAGTCTCCACTCTCGCAGAGCTGTCCTGGCTTCCTGCACTCTGGGCCCTGTCCCTCCACCACACCGCTGTGGGCTTCCTGGGGCCAAACATCACCTTGCTGTAGGGAACTCTTCTATGTATCGCCCTCTCCCCGAGAGCTACGAATAGCAACTGCTACTCCCGCTGCCCCAGGACTTAACAACCCAGAAAGTCTCCAGACCTGGCAAGTGTCCTCAGGGAGACGAATGTGCTCCCAGCAAGACTTGCCTCTAAATGTGCTGTGCTTTGGACCACGGTGCAAGAGAAACCATAGGTTGAAAGCTATGCAGTTCACTTACAGCTGTGTCCATGTTTTGAGCAAATGGCATATGGAGAGCTCCAGTTAGCCACATGCAAAAAAGTAAAGCTGGACCTAACCTTATATTATGAGTGAAAAGCCACTCAAAATGGATCAAGTTCCTAAACACAAGACCCAAATTATAAGGGACCATGGGGACAAAGCTTCACGACACTGGATTTGACGACCATCTCTTGGGATGACACAAAAAGCACAGAAGAGAAAAGCAGACATAAATAAATCTCTGATTTGAATGACACAGTCAACAGAGGGAAATAACAATTTACAGAAGGGAGAAAATATTTGTAAATTAAATCTCTGAAGTTAGGGTTTGGCTCAAGAATGGCCCCAAGAGATGGTGCCTGTTCTGAAGTGGGACTCTGGGAAGGCGATCAGCGCATGCTCAGTAACCTCCAAGGCTTAGCCTGTGGGGTGGGTGCGTTGGCCGCTTAATGAGCCGTTATGAAGAAGTAGGTGGCGGGTCCTGGTCCCGGCGGCTTCCTCTCCCTCTGGCTCTTTCTCCCATTCTCCGTTTCTTGGCTGAGGAACAGGGCTCCCCCACCACGCTCTTCCACCAGGGTTTCTCTGCATTGGAGCCAGCCAACATCCATAAAGTGAAACTTCTGAAATTATGATCCAAAGTGAACTTCTCCTTTAGCCTGTAAGCATTAGGCATTTTGTCCCAGCAGGAGAAAAGCTATTAATACATTGGCTAAGGGGTGTGCTAAGTGACCAATACATCTGAATATATAAAGAACCCTACAACTGAATATAAATAAAAAATTTAAAAAAACATGCAAAGGGCTTGAACATGTTTCATATGAAAACATAGCTACTCCTGTAACAGAGAATAGCAAACACTGGAAAGGACACAGAGAAAATGCAATCTTGGTGCACTGTTGGATTGTCAGATGTTTATGCAAAGTAGTATGGTAATTCATCAAAAAAATTAAAAATAGAATTATGATATGAACCAAAAATTCCATTTCTAGGTATGTACCCCAAAGATTGAAAGTGGGATCTCAAAAGAGACATCTGTGCACCATGCCTATAATAGCATTATTCACAGTAGCCCAGAGAGGGAAGCAGCCCAAGGAGCCACAGGCACACGACAGAATAAACAAGGTGGCAGCTGCCAGAGCCGCAGAGCAAGGGAAACCGGGAGTTGGTGAATTGTTACAGTTTCGGTTTCCAGTGGCGAAAAGAGCTGAGAGACCAGGTGCACAGTGTGACAGTGCCGGGCCCTACCGAGCTACACTCTTAGCTCAGGTGGTACATTTTATGTTGTTTTTCCACAATCAGCTGCTGCTGTACAAAACTGTGTCATTAAATAACAACTGGAGAAATAATAATAAAAAAGCAGAAGTCATGAAGTAAAGACAAGTCTTCCAGAGTTGAAAACCCCAGCTCTGAAGCATCCCTCTGGGACAACTGGTGCCGTTAGCCTGTTCTACCCTTGGGCCCCAGGACCCCCTGCCATTCTGGAAGAGGAGCAGCTCTCCACTGGCTCTCCCGGTCATGAGTCTTTGCTGCTGTCTATTTCAAAGTAAAACAAGCTCAGTTGTCATTGCAGTAGCTTGTAACTACACTCTACAATAAACATTCACTGAGTGCCAGCTATGAGTCAAGCGTGGTGCCAGGGAGGGGCATGCCTAACACACACGACGTAGTTGTGAGAAGGGAGCGGTGGACTCCCGGAGCGCCGCAGCTGGGCACCACCAGCCACAGCACAGCGCTGCAGCAGCGAAGACCGGGGGGTCCAAGCCTGGACACCAAAGCTTGGACGCTGGCTGTGCCACTCTCCAGCTGGCTCCTGGCACCTTGGGTCCTCATCCTTCCACACAATGGCATCTGCCTTCCAGATAATGGTATCTGCCTCATAAAGCTACCAGGAGAATGAAATTAGTTCATGTTTATGAAACCATGCACGCTGCCTGGCACATAGTAATGGCTCCGTGAGTACTTGATAAAGAAATCCACAAATAGGTGGCACCCGTCTGGCTCTGCAGACAAGATCTGCCCCAAAGCTAGAAACTCCTCCCACCGCCCGGCACCTACCACTCACTCTGGCAAGGGGAATTCCTCGTGGTTGGGCTATTCCAAACAAAATATTCAAGTCCTTGAAAATATCTCCTCCATCTGCGATGTCTGAGGACAGAATGCCAAGTGGAGAGAGACTGCTGGGACGCTGCTCCTGGGATGAGGCTCACCCCGTGGTGGCTTCCCCAGCCCTCCCAGCTGCGAGCTGCACGAGAGGCAGTGAGGAGCAGGACGCTGCCCAGTTTGCGTGCCGAGATGATTTTCAGAAAGAAATGCATCATAAAAATCGAATTTCATTCCTCAGTTTAAGAAAGAATAAACAACAGAAAGAAACCCAAAGTCTAAAATGTATGCATTCTGTCAAACCAGAGTGGTGGACAGAACTAGGCCGATGCTCTCCGAGCAGAGCCTGCGCGGCATCACAAATGGAAAATCTTCTCTGAGGACCAGATGGAAACCCTACGTGCCTGGAGAATTTGAGAACAGGTTCAAAATGAAAGTCCCAACCCAAACACAATGCATGTGTCTCACGTATGCTACTTCAAAGCCAGGAAATATTTAGGACATAGAAGATGGGCTTTCATCGAAAACTAAACAACTCTGAAGAGTTCTCAACTGGAGAAAATTTGCCTAAAAATATCTGACATGAAAGTACAAAATATGGTAACTGGATCTGGGAAAAAGTGACAAGATTTAATTCTCCGTATTTTTCACT